>JANIJG010020864.1:12513-51849 GCA_024611175.1 Megaceryle torquata
TCTTGTCAATGCCAAAAGAGCTATAGATGGATGATGAGCTGTTTGACAAGTTTGTTGCAGAACCTCAACAGCAGTCTCATTTTTCAGTTAACCCTCATGTGCTTGGGTGGCAATCCAGGTGTATTTCAGATCCTTATTGGCAGAGTGATACAGGCTCTGTGGAAGGACTTTTCTGGTGGCCTGACCCAAATCTTTAGCCATCCTTTGTCCTGATTTATTTTTTTCCTCTTGTCTAGGTTTGTTAGTGGTAGGTTAAACTGTAAACAATGGGTTAAGAGCAGTACCTAAGGTATACGACATCCTACTAGAAGGATCAACTGAGACTAAATGAAGGGCACTTGAAAGGGTAAGAACTTGCAGGAGGCTGAACTCCCCAAGCTGACTTGAGTTTGTTAATTTTTGTCATAATTGGCACTAGTTTTCCCTTAAGTGAAACATGTTATTCTTGAACTATCTGTTGGGCTTGAATTCACATCAGCTCTTCCTGGGGAAAATTTGTGTGTAGAGTTCTATTTTGTAGATGGCAGTCTTGGTAGTCTTCAGATCCTTCTGGGTGATCATTATGCTCTCTTTTTTAGTATCAGTTCATCTCAAAGGAGCACCAAGTCTAAGTTAATACTTGCTCATCTACTTTCCCTGGTTCCTCTCACCCATCCTCCTTTGAGAATGTCTTAGGAGATTCAGTAGATTTTGTTAAAGCAAACCAATTCCCATCCTCTTTGAAGGAGTGTTGGCTTTTTTTTTTTTCTGGTAGGAAAATGACAGGACTGATCTATTTTGAATCTGTACATCTTGTATGCAAGGTTAAGTGTGGTGGTGTGACTTCAGTCAAGGTTATTGAAAATCACAATTGATTTCTTAATACCTGGGGTCATGGGGACATGAGTGTAGCTGTAAAATATCATTATGGACAAGATAGCTCCTGCTTAAAGGTTAGTTTCGGTATGCGCTTTGAAGAGTTTTTGTATGGTCCTTGACCATAACCTGTCTTTAGAGAAGCATATGGCATCTTAACTAAGCTAACTAAAGAAGTCTGCAAGGAGCAATATTTTCGTAGAATAATAGAGTCATTTATATTGGAAAAGATCTTTAAGATTGAGTCCAACCATTAATGTGACACTGTCGAAGCCACCACAAAACCATGTCCTTAAGTGCTATGACTACCTGTCTTAAACAATATCAGGGATGGTGACTCAACCACTCCTTGGACTGCTTGTTCCAGTGCTTGGAAACCCTTTTGGTGTAGAAATATTTCCTAATATCTAACCTAAACCTCCCTGGGCAAAACTTGAGGCTGTTTCCTCTTGTCCTATCACTTCTTGGTAGGGAGAAGAGACTGACCCCCACCTTACCACAACATCCTTTCAGGTTTCCCCTGAGCCTCCTTTTCTCCAGGCTAAACAGCCCCAGTTCCCTTAACCACTCCTCATAAGACTCATCTAGACTCTTCATCAGCTTCACTGGCCTTCTTTGGACATGAAGCTTCTAGATAGTGACTGTTTTCCCAGTTTTACTCTGTTTCTTGGTGAACCACAGGAAGTCTTAGTAGATGTTTGGAAACAAACTCTTGCTCATTGATTCATGTTCTTTGAAATAGTGGAGTATCTGTTACTATCTGTCCATGATCCTTATATTAAGGTGCAGTTTCACTTTATACTTTGTCTACTTTAAATGCCTGTGGCTACCTCCTGTCAGCTACCTCTTTTCTTCCTTCTCAGTGGTATTGCACCATTTGACAGCCATAAGTTATGCTGTTCTGGATGTGACAAAAACGCAAGTTTAGGTTAATATGTAATATGTGTAGGTCAGGATGTTGGCTTACATGCTGGCCTGTTGCATGCTTCAGGTATGAATATATGCTTAGACTGCATCTCTAAATAGCAGCATAGCCACATTTGGAAGCCAGCTGAGGTCATATGAAATGAGGAATGGAAGACTGGTTCTGCTGTGATGTGCCCTTCCAGTTATAACTAAGACTTGGGAAGCCTTTATTCAGTTCCTAGAGTTGCAGATTGGTAACCAGTTCCTCCTTACAGGTGTCAGACATGTGGTGCAGGTGGATGAGGGAAAGGGACTTGTGCAAACAGGCCAGAATTCAGTATTTGAGGAAGCCTTGGCAGGGTTTTGCTGCTGCATGCCTGGAGTTGTCAATTACAGGTGATAATCTTCAAAACAGCAACAACCTGGGCCATATATGAAGTGATCTTTCCATCTCTGTGCTTGCAAGTTGCTTGGTCTTTTCCTAGGATACAGTTCAACTGATCTAACTGCTGACAGGTCTGTATGTTAGGTTTGGGTTGCATGTGGCTGGCCCAGGGTAGTCCTAGTTGTTCTGGGACCTATCAAATGAAATGTTAAATTTGGCTGTTAGATCTGTGGACAGAGAAAGCAGAAATGTGCTGTCTGAAATGGTCCGTCCTTTGTTTCACGTTTTGAGTGGTGGGTGTCTCACGTGAATGCGTGCTGTCTTTTAAGAGATATCAGCAATATCAGCTTTTCCTACACAGAGTATTTATCTAGGTAAAGATTTTAGTGTGGTAGTGGTTTTGTTGTGTGGGGTTTTTTTGTTTTGTTTTTTTTTTTTTTAATCCTCATGTTCAAGCAGAACCTTCTCAGGTGCTCCTTAGTCTGCTTTTAGATTATATTGCCCTTTCAATACCAGGGGGACATTTCATGAGTTCGGTTAGGGCCTACTGAACAGTTATTTTGACTGTTGTTTCCTGCTCTAGTATTTGTTCATGTGGAGCTTAGCTGGAGCTTTAGATATTTTTTATCATCAGTCTGAGACTTCTTTTTTAAGAGTTATCTCAAGACTTATTTGCAGTGTAGTTGTGCTATAATGACAGCTAGAAAGTGTCCCTGTGAACCGAGGGCTTGCAGTGTGTAAAAAGAGAAGCTTCTAAAGTCTTACCATAAAACAAACTAGATATGTAAATAGCTTATTTCTGGTCTTACTATGTGATAATATTAAGGGAAAAACCTTAAAGGGGTATCTTTCATAGGAGAGCTGTCTAATTTTATTAACCAGTTAACTGTGTTTTTTCCACATCTTTCAAATAAGTGTCTTTGAGGAATTGTGGGAGTGTCTCATATCTGTAAAAATTCTGGTCTCAGCCAAAAAAAGAATCCAAAAGTGAAATTTCCTCATGCTAAAGGGGTGGCTGATCAGTAGATTTTTGTTGTTGTTCCTAAGAATTTTCTGTGTTGAAAAGACACATAAGCACAATTTTAATAATGTTTATTTTTTAAAATGGTTCTCTGACCCCATGGATACGTTTGAGTTCCATACATATGGTGTTCTTTGAGAGCAATATCTATTTTGATCATACTTGCTGCTTCTTTGTTTGCTGTGTTAAATATATGTCAGTATAGCCTTAACTTTCTGATATTTCATAATGAATGTTTTTAATTTTGGTGTACAAGTAATGTAGCATGGATCTGCATTTGAATTCCTGACCTGATAACTAAGTGAATTTCTTTTTTTTCTACTATTTGACCAAAAATGGGAGTTTGGGGCTTTGATCTGTATCCTCTGTGAAAGGATCTGGTGAGTGAACAGATTGCCAGGTTCTGTGTGGTGCAACTCTGCCATAACTATTGGTGTAGCAGTAGTTTCACCCTTTACACATATTTGATGCAGGCATTTTTGGTGTATCAGCCACCCAAGCTGATAAAAATATTCTTTTTCCTTAAGTCTGTGAAGGCATGACTATTCATTTGCTTCTGGGAAAGTAGCTTCCAAGAAGCTACACACTTGACAAGCTCTTTCTCCATAATAGCTCGTGTTATTCAGTCCATGTTCATTCTCTGGTTCTAAGACCACAGTTGGTAGTAGTTGTAAAGTTTATAGGTTGTCCTGGAGTAATAGCTCAAATCTTTCTCAAGGCATTATCAGATGAAACCTTTTAGCTGCAAGCTTTCCTTCCTTGGCCTAGTGTGGAAGAGATGCAGCATGTGTGTGAGTCCCATACTGGCGTTACTACTGTCTTGGAAACTTCCAACTCCAGGTCCACAGCTGATTCTCTGCAGTATTGGTCATCCCTGCCTTCATTCTGTCTCTTCTGGCTTAACTTTCTTTTTGAGATTGAGAAAGCAGAATTGCACAGAGCATTTAAAATGCTGTTACATCATGGGTGTGTACTGACATGTTTCATTTGTTCGTTTCTTAATGTGCTCTACTTAGCTACTGAACTTGGTTTCCAGAGAATTGCCTATTATAACCCAGATCTTAAGTTACTGAGTGGTGACAATCATGCCTTTAATTCTGTATGTAAAATTCAAGATTTTATCTTCCAACATCTATAATTTTATCTACATTACATAAATAGAATGGTGGATGACACTCACTCAGTCCTTGAAAGCCCTTCTGCAGCTATTTGACTTGTAACTTAGATGCTATTGTTTGGTTCAGTGTTTGCTTAAAATGCTGGACAGCTTTTTTCAGTAATAACACACTAACATGGCTTTAAAGTCGGAAGACTAAATATGGAACATGTGGTATTTGGTCTTGAATGAAATAGTAATCCCTAAGCCAGTAGGATAATTATTGCTCCTTTGGGAAGTGTTACTATGAAATGACCTAATAAAGATAGCCTAAATGCATTTAGGCTATGTATGTCTTCCTTTTACACTGTACACCTAAACCAAAATAAAATTTCAGTACAGGTACAGCGTACCTTTATGATGTGAAATAACAAATAAGCTTTACTGTAACTGTTAAAGATTTTTCAAAGCTAAAATAACATTGCCTCTCCAGAATGGTAACTTTTCACAGCCCGTTTTTTGTACAATAGTCAATTCTTCATTTATCTTGAGCATGGAGTTTATAGTTAGTGTTTTGGCCATTAGTCCCTGATGAAAAGAAACCTTGAAAGCTTAGCTCTTAAACAAGGACACAACTTCTGCTCAGGAAGTGCAATTGAAATAGATGAGTGTTGGGAAGGTACTGTGAAGAACTATTACTTTGTACTTGCTGAGAACTGGTCACTGTTCAGCAGGACCAGGAAGGCTTTTTCTCTGAAACACTTGCTGTTAACCAATTTTCTGAAATTCTGACTTACTCTGGATTTGGAGCCAGTCTGTTTCTTATTTCCACTACCTCACGATCCATGGTACTTCCTTTATAATTGTGGGGATCTTACACCTTTTAAGCTGTCATGTAAATCTGTAAGCAAGAGCTAGTGAAAGTCTCTGTCTTCAGTGTGAAGGTCAGCTGGAGGGCTGGGATATTAATATCTTCAGTGTGTCCCATAACTGTTGTAATCCAGATTTTGTGGAAAAAAAATTCTCTACATGGAGGAATGCAAGAACCTGTAAATTGCTTTTATCTAGTACACTGGTACCTATATGTATGTTCTTGATAATTCAGATGAACTCCATTTAGAAATAGAGTAAAAATCTTGTGTCAGTGCCTGCATGCTGCTATGGTAGAAGATAAGTAATATGCTAATTTAAAAATTGTGATGCTTCAGTGGATTAAATGGTGTGCTAAGGAAA
Organism: Megaceryle torquata; assembly: GCA_024611175.1. Classification (NCBI taxonomy): domain Eukaryota; kingdom Metazoa; phylum Chordata; class Aves; order Coraciiformes; family Cerylidae; genus Megaceryle; species Megaceryle torquata. The sequence goes on from JANIJG010020864.1 coordinate 18,010, forward strand.
TGAAAGTTCAGAAGGATTCTTTGGTTAGGGATATCTTAAACTGACTTTTAGCATAATTTAATTGCTTGCTGAAATGCTTGCAAATGTGTAACCAACAGCCTTTGTTTAATACTTAATTGAAAAATTTTTTTAGCACACTAGGTAGAATCATCAAAGTGACCCAAGAAGTGATTGACTACAGGGCCTGGATTAAAAAGAAGTGGGGGAGCAAAATTAATATATCACCTGAACTTGGTAGGTATAGCAGTAATCTTTGAAACAATATGTATTATTATTTTTTTTAATTTGATGTAATTCAAAATACTCATGCCTTGAAATTAATGACTTTCAGATATTATTGAAAAAAAAATAAAAGGAATCTAACTTTCTAACCCAAGACTAGTTTTGTTTGTGCCTGTTTTTCAATTAGCTTATTAAAATTGCAGCTCTTCAACTTTAAGGCCTATGTGTTTCTATTCTTTGCTCTTAAATGATGCTTATGTTTTCTGTTAACAGATAATAGGTTGAAAATGAGAGACCAGATAGCTCCGTGCAGTGGAGAACAGCAGCAGAACAGAGATTCTGAACCATCTTACAACCAACGCTTGGCTTTGTCATTGGCTAGTACACAGCAGTTATCCTCTGGCTCATCTGCCTCTTCTGTATCATCACTCTCCGGCAGTGACATTGTAAGCTTTTTCTTTTAATGGGTTAAACTAATAAGTGATACTATCCCTAAGCTGCTACAGCAATAATAGCTTCCCCTGCTCAGAAAAATTACTAAAATAAAATATTTTTCCATTAAATGGGTCTTAATTTCATCCTAAAACTTTGGTATTCTTTGTTGTAGTAGTCAGACATAATAAAATATGAAAACCCAAGTTAGCAGTAGTTAAGTAGAAATGTATTTTCATACATCTTTCCATCAAGTGATATCTACCACTGTCAAATTCTGTTCCTCTTTATCCATACCCCAAATTGAACATGAACATCATATCATGCTGTGAAGGTGAATAATAGTCCTTACTACGTTCAGCCAAGGAGTCAGTTCTTGTTTTAATGGTAATGCGGTCCTCATGTGAAGTCTTGCTGTCAGCTTCCTTGTTTGAAGGTGCAATTTGGAAGTAATTGCTGGGCTTTATTGTAACTTCCTGTAAGATGAGACTGTGGTCTCTTTAGGTGTGTTCCCAGACTCTTAAGATTCTATAAGGTGTTTTTGTTTTGGTATTGAGTATAAATCAACATGGAATTGGGCAGTGCAGATTATAAAGCACAGAGCTGCATTGTGTGGCATGAGGTGTTCATTAGAAATCTGCTGAAGCATCCTGTGCTAGGTGGAGGTATTGACTGGCTCAAGATGGAGAATCCAATTAACTAAAATAATGAAAAACTGGATGATGCCAAGAGGGGTCCAAGTACTTGTTTTCTTGACTGCTTTCAAAACCTAGTCAAATATGGAATTAAAAGTTGGGAATTGTATTCAATAATAAGAAAAGAATTTCTGGGGACAAGCGCCGCCTTTATACGTTCCAGTTACTTTCTGTAATTCCTTTATGCTACTGAATTTTCTGTGTTGAATTGTCTTTTCACTCCACCTCCAGTAAAAATGGTAAATGCTTTAGTTGCGCCATCTGGCTAATGGAAAAAGAACAGCATGATGCTTGCCAGTGATACTACTAGCCATGCTCCTGGTTTGAGTATGTCAGTGAGAAAGATTTGGATGTAATTTTTGAGAAAATGCAAACATTTGCTTAATCTTGTTGCACTCCCAACCTCATGGGTGGTGGCGAGTGATTATGACCTCCCCTTAGTCCCTTTTTGCTTGATGTTGAAGATGAAGCTTCATTGCCTGATGCCAGAGAAATTTATGAAAACTGAAAAGGAAGCTCTCCACAAGAAAGATCTGCGCTTTGGGCATCCATGAAGTAATTGGAAGTGCTGCCCTTTTTAACAAAATAGAAACCATTGTGCCGATCTGCTTGTGACAGACTCTGGCTTAAGCCCTGGTTGTTCATTGGTATTTTGTCCTTGGTAGACTGCCAGCATGTGTTTTCTTAATTTGGAATGGAATGACAGGTTTCTGACAAATAATGAATTAAGTTCATCCTACTCACACTTGGATATGTGAGGATGAGCAAGTCCTAGTTGAGCAGCCCTGGCTGAGTTGAAGAGGCTATCCTCTGTGGCATGTTTTGGCATAATACTATGCCCTGGTTCCAGCAAATGAACATCTAGCATGTGTGACAAACTGGTATTTGTGCCAAAACTACTGGTGTTCTGCAAATAGATATGATGCAGTGGATTTTGATATCAGCTTCAGAGCAAGGGAATATGGTGCATATTGTCCCTGTAGAGTTTTGTAGTCGTTAGCTCTGATCTTGTGGAAGGATTGTTCTTCAGGACTAATTCTGTATTCATTTAAATGTTCTAAACTTAAGATACTGAAGACTGAAAGCAATTTTATAAAGAAAATACAGGAGGCAAGGGTATCCTAGATTGACATTTTGCTGATCTCTTCGCAATAATTAAGGTTTTATTTTTATAACAAAATCCCTGTGATGTCACTGTTAACTTTAAGCACAAGTTCTGCTTCGAGACACTGTTTCTGGACGTGTACTTTGCATGACTGCAGAGTATCTTTAGCTGTATACCAGCTACAAGTTCCTAGGTGTGAAATTTGAAGGACTTGAAAGTATATTTGCTTTTCAATTTACTGCAAAAGTTTCACTGGTAATAGTGGTCAGCTGTACCTTGACCTTTCTGAGATCTGTCTACCAATATAATAGAAGTCAATTTAAGAATGTTGAGGAAGAGGAAAAGGCTTGGCAACATGTGACTTGGTCATGTTACCCCTCTCTGACCTTGTGTTTCTACTGAAGTTCAAGTATTCCAGCCATCCACTTTAGCACAGAGGTAGCTGTATTCTGAAGTCATCACATCAGTGTACACTGGCCACAGGTCTGGAAAACTTGCATTCATCAATATCTCCTGGATGCAGTATTGACAGAACACATTAAGTATGCAGGCATTATCAAAGCAGTGCAGTATTGCTCATAGGGATCTTAGAACCTTTATTAAACCCTATAGCTAGTTAATTGGTTGTAACAAGCTAGTTTAGCAGGTTATAACACAGCATGCTCTATGGCTTTATTTAAAGATTTGCTTCTTTGAAGTTCTAGCAGCATTGCAAATTTGCCTTAATGTTCTGTAGATGTGGTTCAGCACCTGAATAGACAAGGCTCATGGTGTCTTGGATATATGGGCATTTCAGAGATAGCAAGGGTTATAGATGTGCTCCAGAAGCAGAACATATGTAAGAACAGAACAATAAAAAGGAGCAGGTTTTTAGGGAGACCAGATTGGCATAAACCAGAGCTAACACTGAGAAGTCAGTATCTCAACTTTTGTACATACTCAAAAAAATGGAAGTGTAGGGATATAAGGGCTTTAAGTTACTACCCTGAGCTCTTTCCATTTCTGCTATTGCTCTTCCTTCTTTGGGGACCATACTGATGGTAACCTTTCGAAGATGAGAACTTGTGTACCACTGAGGAACAAGAGTATTGCCACCCTCAAGGACAGACTTCTCTTTCCTCATGTATTTTAGATGCATATGCTTTTCCTCAGTACGCCACCTCAAATTCAGGACGATTGCTTTCATCTCCGCATCTCCAGGGCTGGCTTGCAGGAGGGCGCACTTCTGGGCCACTGTCTGTGCAAGTGAAAACTAAGAAGTGGATCTAACAAGACTAAATCTTTATTGTACAAAAAGTATCATTTAACAGATTTTTCTAAGGCTGCGAAGCTCTTTACAAAATGCCTTTTGATAGCACAGTCTGCCTGATAAAACTAGTTGTGCTGTCTTTTGTAAGTGTTCTAGCAAACTGTGGAATTTTCACCACAAAAGCAAGCTTTTGTAATGACCAGTATGTTTCAGATCAAAGACTGTGTGAAAGAGAAATGTCTTCTGGTATCACTACTACTGTTTGTGAGATAGCTGTTCACTTTATGGGTTTGTCTTACTGTACATGTCAATGCAGAGCTCTGACTCTTTCACTAGCACTTCTAATGTAGCTCCTTGCAAAATACTGAGTACCGAAGTTCCTGCCCTGTTAGCTGAGCTCTGTGAAGAATATAAATATTACTGATCAGGAGCAAACTGAGGAACACATGGGAAATAAGCCTATGGATACAAGGCATCCGATCATCAGAATGTATTCAACTGTACATACACTTTTCTGGATTCTGTTAATTATCAAAGTGATCTAAGTAGTAAGTCTTTCCTCAGTGAAGTATTCTGCTGTGTGGGTATTTAAAATAGTGTGTGCTGCCCTGACAAAAAGGCAGTATGTGTTCTTCACTTAAGCAAACAGGTAAGTTGCAAAACACTACACATTCCCACCTGATCCAGCAAATACTGAAGTGAATAATGGAAGATGCTTTTATAAATATTTTTACTATCAAGGACATTGCAAAGTGTGAGAGATTTTACTCTATGGGAGCAAGAGTCAGACTGTTCCAGAATAGAAAATAAACCTCTGGTGTTAAAAAAATCTCACTGAAACCTTCATACTGAGTTAAGTGATTTTTATGAGAATCTGAAACCAGATGAATTAAACAGTTTACCCCCAAGCTCTCTATCAGTTCTGACTAGTTGCAGATGTCAGTCTGAGAACCTAAGCAGTGACCAAATTCCTCTTGAAACTGCCTTTGTGTGTGTGTGTGTGTGGGGGGGTCCTGGGTGCTTTTTTGGAAATACCCTTTAACTGGTGACCTTGATTTCTTGTTGCTTAAGTGTTGTGAAAAGCTGCTTTTTATTAGCCCAGAAGGTCCTAGAGTAGTGCTAAAGAGTATCCGCTGCCTGATCAACAGTGTATACCAAGTATAAAATAATCCTAAGTATGTTTTTGCAGTCTTATGTTAGTCTTGTATAATTCCTTGTTCCAAGTGTGCTCTGCAGTTTGATGCTGTTATGCCAAATAAAGCATAGCATTTCACGTGACACTGATACCTGCATATCAGTAACAGATGTAATGGCTCATAGGAAAGTTTTAAAGCTCTTTTCTGTTACCTGATGGTGAGATAATCTCATATTCAGTCCAGCACAGAATCTCAGAGTTTGCCTGTTAGAAGTTTGGATCTAAGAAATTTCATACACCTCATCTCAGTGTTTCTGGTGATAATATTTTTTGGGCTTCTATGTCAAAATTATTTTGTGAAGAGTTCTCAAGACCATGCAGTCACATCAAGGTAGTTGAAGTTTCAGTGAACCAAGGTACCTGTGTAGTCTTGTTTGGGGGAGATCACAATCCTTGCCTCTGTTTTTAACTTTTTGACATTTGCAACATGTTCTTTCAGACTGTTCTTGAAATTTTAGCTGTAGCCATTGCTGTTCAGGGTTTATGGTAACCTTTCATCAGAATGTCAGTGTTTGATTTGTTCACTGTTCTGCTCCCATAGGCTGAGGGATATGCTAGGTGTGTATTTTTGCTGTCTTCAAATATTATATATTCAGTACTTTGGATGCTTATACTGTGAGAGTAGTATATGAGTGATAAGACTAATACTCATTACTCCTGTCATTCTGCTGAATGCATAGAAGATCCACACTGACTTTGGAACTTCTACTTGCTCTCCAGCAGTCCTTGAGCTCAAAGTGCTTAATGAAGTTATCACCATCTCTGCTTCCTTCCTATTAGTCTAAGACTATGAATTTCATCTTATTAGCAGGAACTGTTACATATCCCTATTCACAGATAGAGGTGATAGAGTGTATGACATCCTTTGTCCTCATAAACATCGCTTTTTCAAAAGTGAATCAATTTGCAGGTGCAAGACGTGCTTATGTGCAGCAGAGGGACAGACACTTCAGAATGGTTACTGTAACAGCTCTTGTAGCCTTGTTAAGTCTGTCTTAATGACTGTGATTAATTTCTAGAGTTCCAGTTGAAATTGCATGTGTAGGGAGAGGAGGTAGAAGGAGTTGGTCTAACAAAATTTTCAAGTCTGAGCTGACGTGCTGCACGGGTTTTCTCCCTTCTCTCTACATGCATGATAATCTCGTGTTGTAACCAAAGTAATAATTCAGATATGTGTATGCATAGTTGATCATCTTTTTGTAGAAGAATGCAGATTCTATCTTACTCTTTGTCTTCCTGATCAAATAGAGGCCAGTATTCTAAGAAGTAGACCTCTTAGTCTTTAAAGACAGATAAAAGTGCTCACTTGCAGCCGGCTTGTCTCATAATAAAGCAGTGGGCAACCTGGAGTGCGCAGACACAACCTGATGTTACCAGGAAAAAGCATTTGGTTGACATACCATTTGGGGCATTTAAGAGTCAATGCTCCAGATCCTTATTTAAGACTCTAATCTTTTCTCTTGTTCTTTCTATGCAGTTTACTGACAGTTTCTGTGAACCAGAGTAGAACAAATTTTTCCATTGCTTTTTGCTGTATTCTTAACAGTACAGGCCAATTGAAAGCCCATTAAATGAAACTATTAGGGGTAACAAAGGAAATTTGAAATGACACACTTCTGGCACCTGTTTTTAATTTAAAATGGTTTATCTGAAATACAGTGAGTAAGGAGAAATCAGAATAAGCTCACAGTCAGGCCTGGCAGGATATAATGTGGTGAGGTTAAAGGGGTACTGTGCTTGTATTTAATCTTGGTGGATACTAATTAGATTACATTTTTAATTTTCTTTCTGTAAAACAAACACCACCTTTTGGAGGGTGTGTATTTTTCAGTTTGCTTGTGTATCCTGTATCTCTTAATTCACTTCTCCCCACCTGTAAGTACAATGAGAAAGATACTTTATTTTGGAATGCAGTTGATCTAAAAGCAGAAAAATTCAACCAGTTGTCTTACTCGACACTGTTTTGTATTATAGGCTGGCAAGTAGAAATGGTGAAACTGTATTTATGCAGATTCTCTACCCTGTGACCTCCTGTGGAAGTAGAGATTTTCAATTCTACTTTACACCACAGTTGAAGGTGTAGGCTCCATCTACCAAAAAGCGAAGCGGCACGAGCTGATGTGGAAGAAATGAGGGATGGGTGGGGGGTGTAATCTGGCAGTAGTTATCTGTAAAATCAGTTTAATTGTAAGAAAGAGGAACACATGAAAAAGTCCGTATAGTGTAAAGCGTTAACTATAAACAGCAATTTTTCTCACTATTTCAGTTCTTTGCTTTCAAAGACTGAACACAATTTTTACTGAAGTGGTCATTGTTCTCTCACAGCTTCCAGCTCCTGAATATTGTGGAAAGGAGGAAGAAAGTTGTTGGATTAATGGGAGAAGCTTGGAGAGTGGAAACAATAGGAACTTTTTTTGCCAGGACCTCTGTATTTCATTCCTGGGGAGGTGGAGAGTAGAGTGTAAGAACTCGGATCTGTTGCATTAGCACGAAACTTGCATTCTGTTAAGATTTAATTTCTGAATACTGACTTCTATGATAGTAAGAATCTTTTACCACTGTGTCAAAACTTAAACAGACTGGGGTGGTGATTTAACCTTCTTAGGGCACCCTAGATTTTTTAAAAAATGTCTTGGAAGTTGAAAGCTCTAAAATGGTAGTAGCTATTGTCAGTCAGCTGAAGCTTCTCTGCTGACTGCATCATGAAACAAAGCAGAAGATACCACTTTTTCATGCATTTAGAATCATGGGAAGGACGCTTATGGGTATAACTGAATGCATGTGAACTCTGAAAACTGCATGTTTGTCTTGATGAATGAACATACCAGTACAGTTTACCTTCTATTTTAAGCCTTGAGTTATTAATGCAATCAAAATAAGCTCTTGCCTAGTTAGTAAGGAGCTTCTGGCAAGTAAATGTTCTCTTGCTGATGGGGACTTTATAATAGGAGATGTGTTTTGCAGAACAGAAAAGGAGTTTTTGTTCTCTTATGTCAGGAAGAGAAGCTTGGATTGTAAGATTGCTGCAGCTCTTCATCTTTTATATGACTGATGTTTCACTGTTTCTGTCTAGACAGAAAGCTAGGGGTTCCCATTTCTCAAGCAAAATTTGCAGTTAGATGAGAGTTCATTAATAACACTTTTGTTTCTAGGTCTCTTCCATACTTTATCTTCTTTTCAACATTAAGGTAAATTGAAAAGTCCTCAATAATCAAGGCTATGAATAGTAGAAATCCTCCTTCAAGGTACTAAGTTCTTACTCAGGAAATTGAAACTGGTTTAAAGAGTATGTTTTAAAATGGAAACTTCCCAGCAGGAAAAAGCTGTATCTGGAAGTCTTTCTTTGTTTCCAAAAGCATCTCTTTAGAAGTTATTTTCCTTGCGGGATGAGGGACTTGCCATTCATAGTAGTATTATTAAAGAGATCAGGAACTTCTCTTGCCTTTAGTGCAATTGTTGTAGTTTTATCCCTAGATTATTTGCTAAAATCAATTGAGGGATCTTGCATCTTCATTTCAAATTCATGTTTTTACAGTGTGACCTCTGTAGCCCTTAACCCTAGCAAGGGTCAGAGCTTTTGTCTACCAGACACAGCTTTAAAGTGTCAGTGTTCCTTCTATGCACTTGCTTACTTGTAGGCCTTTTGAGCTTCTGTGCTGCTTTGACTTTGCACATTACACTTAAGAATCCTGTCCAGAAAACCAAGTAAGGCAGTGTTAGGCAGTGCTTGTGGAAAAAGTTTCCTTCACGTTAGGTTCAATTTTTTGATTGCTGAGGTTAACCTTTCAGTTTGAGTAAGAAAGGTAATGTTCTTCACAAAAGATTTTGATGCTGATGTAAAGTCAGCATATCAACTCCATACAGTAATCTTGTTAGCAATCCAGGGTCACCTCAGAAGAGAGATACCATTTGCTTCTATGAGATGTGTATTAGTAAATAACATTGAGGCACAGGAACATACCAATTACAAAATCAAAATAAAGCAACACAAGCTTCCTTGGGCTGAACTTTATCTAGTGTTGATTAAACTATATGACTCCCTTTTCTCTTCCGTCTTCTGCTGCTTCTATACTGGAGTTAAGGACTTTTGTGGAACAAAAATTTAGGAATCCTATGGGGGGTTAGGTATGTGAGTCTTTGGCGAGGCTGATTGTATGTAAGTGGAAGAGAAAGGGGAGAGTGTTTGAGTGGAGAGACTAAAACTAATGGTCAGTTTTAAGAAGGTTGTTGCATCGCAAAAGATAACACGTTGCTTTGGATAGACAGTAAGATTCCCCTTTTCCCTCCTATCTGCCTGCTCTGCTCATGGTTACTTGCAAGCATGCTCAAAGGTTGTCTGTTCAAACATGACTACACCCTCTTTAGTTTTCCTTCTTTTTTATAAGCTTTGTAATAATTCCATACTAATACATACTATTACTAATAGCATATAAAGAAACTTCAGCTTAGAAGTCCAAGTTCTTGCTCCTGTATCTGATTCTACCACCTACACAGTTAAGAATTTTACCAGCTTCATCTTTGTAGAGACCGTAGCCTGCTCCCAAGGCTAACATTGTAAATTTGGGCAAAGGGAAAAAAAGGAATCTTATCCAGCCAGTCGACGTTGTATGTGCATACAACTAAGCTTAATTTTTCGATCAGTTCTACAGCATGTAGCTGCCCACTATGAACATATTTATTAAATAATAAACATCTGATCTCATAAACAAGACTTAGGCTTCTGCACAGATTCTTGTAATCAGTATGATCTCTCTCTAGTGAATTCATGATGCAAGTATCTGAAACTGCTTCACAAAGGCATACTGTGACTTTTACGACTAGTTGACCTAGTAGGAGAGCAGCTTGCTTTCTAGAAGTTATTTTTAGTAGAAACAGTTTTATATGGACCAATGAAGGAGTGATTGTTCTAATAGCTGACAATTTGACGACTGTTTTACTGTAGGTATTCACTTTAGCTGGGATGCAAGTTTTTCTTTCTATTAGTTTATTGTTACAGCTGCACAGTATTCACAACTGTCACTCTCTCAAGAAACCTTCTCCTTGCCCCAAGAAAAGCTTTAAAATGCGTTGGTTTTTTTTTTTTCCTGTTCTTGAAAATATTTTCCTGGACAGCCTATTCTCTGACCAAGGAATCTAATTTGGAAAGCAGTTCCCATATGATGGCAAGAGGTACTGCTGGAGGTCTGTTTAAAGTTTACTTGGGATAAGTGCTGAATCTTTGCTGCCAGGAAATTAATCTTTATAGAAAGAGCAATAGAATATTTCAGTAATGACTTTAGCAGTAAGGATCCTTCATGATCTGAGCCAATAATGTCTTTGATGTGGTAACTCCTAAACTACTAATTGGCCAAGACCCATCTCTTGCTATACTGTGAGACAGATGACTGGGAATGGAAAAAACACCAGTGGTTTGGGGTAAAGAATAGCTTTTTCCATTATTTTCAAGCTTGGAGGTTTTTTTGGAGTTAAGGGCGAGGTAAAAAGCAGCAGTAAAATGTGGGGAAAGTTACTGATCTGTTGCCATTGGGATATGTGTTCAGATTTGTCTCAACAGGCTGTAGCTTGCTTTTTGACTTCCTCAACTTAGGAAATAATTGGTCATTTAAGAATTGAGGCTGTCAGTTGGGTGTTTTCAGACTTCAGTAATTCCTGTAAACCTCTGCATCTGTGCTTGCTCCTTGCCTGTCTGTTAAGTGCTCTAGGCACACAGTGTTCTAACATCACCAGTATGACTGCTTATGATGCGTCTGTAAATGCTGTTGGTCAGGCTGGAAGGAGGAGGAATAGTAATCAGCAATAACAGTTCTATTGCAGTATCTTTTTTCTGTAATCTTGCATCCATCTTGCTTCCCCTGAAGGATTGCCACTCAGATTTCCAATGGAAAGTTAAGGGAGGAGAACTAACTATCAGCAAAGTGGGTGACTGCTGCACATATAACAGTCTTGACTGGCAGACTGCCTCCTTGTTTCTTGGTAGGTGGAGCCCTAAACTTTACTGCTGCTGGGTAGAATTGGAGAAGGCTGTAACAATTACAGCGAGTCACTTTGTCATAGAATCATAGAATGGTAGGGGTTGGAAGAGACCTCTGGAGATCATTGAGTCCAACCCTCCTTCCAGAGCAGGATCACCCAGGGCAGGCCACACAGGAACAAATCCAGGTGGGTCTTCAAAGTCTCTAGAGAAGGAGACTCCACAACCTCTCTGGGCAGCCTCTTCCAGTGCTCTGTCACTCTCACCGCATAGAAGTTTTTCCTCATGTTGAGGTGGAACTTCTGTGCTTCAGCTTGCTACCATTACCTCTTGTCCTGTCACAGGGCACCACTGAAAAGAGACTGGCCCCTTCTCCTTGGCACCTACCCTTCAGATATTTGTAAACATTGAACAGATCCCCTCTCAGTCTTCTCTTTTCCAGGCTAAACAGCCCCAGGTTTCTTGACCTTTCCTCATAAGAGAGATGATCCAGTCCCTACTCTTTCTAGTATTTCCCTGTCCCTCTTGAACTGGGGAGACCAGAACTAGACACAGTACTCCAGATGTGGTCTCACTAGTGCAGAGTAGAGGGGGAGGAGAACCTCCCTCAACCTCAAAATAAACAGGTAAGCATGCACTTGAGAAGGGTTTGACAGACAGATACAAAACCAAATGCATTTTGAGCTTTTCTGTTTACACAGATTTAGCTGAGTCGCTGAAAACATTTGCTAACAGCCAATCTTCTTATTTTACAGTGATACTGGTATGTTGCAAGACTACTTTTTTCTTTTTGCTTTCAGTATCCTATCTTCTCTTAAAATTCAGTAGAATGTTAGTATTAGAAAAGTAGGATATTAGTATTAGAAAATTATATTTAAAACCAATATTTTTATTGTTGTACAGATAAGCACAATCCAGAACACTGTTCACAGAGGACTGGTGCTATCATGACATTTAAAATTCTCACATTTGTATCACTAACAGTGTTGCTGTTCTTGTTCCGTTTTTTTTTTTTCTCTTTTTTTCCCTTTCCCCCCAACCTTAGTTCCCATCTTTTAATTCAAATTTGGCAGAGATGTAACTTTGCTTTAGATTGCACTGACTGGAACAGACCTGTGATTGCCATAGACCTGTTGATATTGTCTCCTTGGTTCAGGTTCAGTTAAACTTTTGCTAGATGTGTAAAATAAACATAGTGCTGGCTTGTATTCTATTTTTTTGTCCTTGGGGGAAAAAAAAAATTACAGTATTCACATGAGTTGATATTTGGGTGCATTTTCACATGCATAGCCTGTATATACTGTACTTTCTGTAAAGTTGCTTTTCTTTTCCCCTTTTTCTCTGCCAAAAGGATTCTGATACACCACCTTGCACAGCTCCTAATGTTTACCAGTTAAGTCTGCAAGCACCGACTCAGCTTATGGCCAGTTTACCACCTGCATTGCCTATGCCAAGTGGTAAACCCCAATCTGCGCCTACGAGAACCTTGATAATGGCCGCCAGTAATCAGGTATGAGCCAACTGAATGGAGCGACTTTTTAATGAGAAAGTGATCAAATTGGAAGTGTAGATCATTTGCGCTGTGCTGTCAGTCTAAAAATCTCTCAAGATAACCTTCATATAGCATGTGCTGAACTTTGTATAATCATAACAGTACTTACCTGCCATGTCAGAAGTGTGGGGAGAAGAATGGGTGGGGAAGGGTCCAGGGTTTGAGGTGCATCTCTGAATATGAGCCCTTCTACAGCACACTGACACCTAGGAGGAGTAAGTTGAAAGGAAGGTGTCAGATGTCTGACTCCTTAAATTGTATTTGAGACTCCTGGTGTCTAACCAGTGGGATATTTACAGATCTTTAGGATATGTAACTTCCTGTTCCTAAAATAGAAACCTCATGTAGGTGGTGTATCTGTAAATTAGTTTTTGAATTTGAAGCAATAGTTCTGACCTGTCTAGGCTTGTTTGGTTGTCTTGATTTTTCAGTTACTAGAACAGATCTGACTACACTTGTAACTTTCTGTAATACATTTTAAGCAGAGGACAGAAAATTAGTTATGGGCACGTGTACAAGAATTCTTGCCAAAATATTAAACGTGTGCTTAAATGCGCTGGGAGGTGAACATGCAGGGAAACTATATGTTACTCAACTGACCTGAAGTGTTTTAGCTAATATATCTGTACAAGGGGAAGAAAAATCCTCAGTTTTTCTTAGTCTCAGTGCCTCTATTCCCTCAATCTTGATTATTAAAGCTGGTAGTCAAAACAGCTCACATGAGCTTTAAAGCAAGTTTTGGGTTGTAGGTTCCCTATGATGATAAAATAATGAGCAAGCTTCTTTGAAACCTGGTTTTGGTTTCAATTTTTGGATTTTTAGTTCCAGTTCTTGGAATGTTTTCCTTCTCTCAGTCCTTCTATCACAGTTCTTGTGAATCTAGGACCAGGATATTTTTTAACTTAATGACCTTGTCTTTTTCATTTGATTCAGCACTTCCTTCACGCTTTGCGTATGACACAAAGTGTATTTGCTTCAGTTTCCACTTTGCGATTGTTCAAGTATTTTGCAGAATTGCCTGATTAGAACAGTTGAGGTTGGAAGGGGCCTCTGGAAGTCAACTGACTAGTCCATCCCTCCTGCCCAAATCAGGGTCAGATACAGCAGATTGCTCAAGGCCTTGTCCAGTCAGGGTTTTGAGTGTCTCCAAGGATGGAGACTCCCCAGCCACTCTGGGCAACTTATTCCAAGAAGAACTTTTTTTTTTTTTTTTCTTAAATGGTGGTTTTGGTATTTCAGCTTATGCTCATTGCTTCTTGTCTTTTACTGGGCACCAGTAAGAAGAGTCTGGCTCCATCTTCTTTACTGATGGGTCTCACTAATAAGAGTATATAAGATTCTTCTTGAGCTCTGTCATCTTGAGATTATATAGTCCTAGATCTGTCATCATTTCCTTGTATGACAAATGTTTCAGTCCCTTATTTATCTTCTTGGACCTTCATTGGACTCACTTCTGTAAGTCCATGCGTCTCTCTTACTTGAGACTCAGACCTGGGTCTAGCACTCCCTGTGTGGCCTCACCAGTGCTGAGTGGAGGGTAAATGATCACCTTCCTTGACCTGCTAGAGATGTTCTTCCTAATGTAGGCCATGATGCTGCTGGCCTTTCTTGATGCAAGGGCTTATTGGTAGCTCATATTCAACTTGTCTCCTGGGATTCCCTGGTCATTTTATGCGAAGCTGCTTTCCAGCTGTTCAGTGCCCAGGGTGTACTGGTGTGTGGGACTAGTCCTTTCCAAGGACAGAGTTTAACATTCCTCTTTTCAAATTTCATGAGATTCCTGTCAGCCCATTTCTCCAGCCTGACAAGCTCTCTCTTTATGGCAGCACAAACATCTTAAGTATCAGCCCCTCCTTTCCAGTTTTTATCATCTGCAGCCATGCTGAGGGTCCACATCATCCAAGTCATTAACAATTCATTCACCTCGTGAGTTTGATTTATGTGTCTGGAGATGGTAACTGCCACTTATTAAAGTATAGAAAAAAAATCAGATAGTGTTTGAAATGCTAAAACTTCTGGATAAATAATGAAATTTAATCTGGACAGCATTTTCAGTGTTAGCAATATCAGCATTGAGTTAAGCCATGATATAGCTTGATGACCAAATTCTTCATGGTAACTACACAAGTGCTTGTTTTATGCACTTCACCAATGTGTTTCTTACCCTCTTTTTAATTTAGACTAGTCTGTTTTCCCTTTGCATGCCACAGATGTTCCTGTGTTTTCTTGCAGGAAGGCTTAACATGTAAGGGCACCATCTGAAAGCTTTTCCCAGCTACTCCTGCAATCCTTATTCTGTACCAAGCCCCACTTGTATCACGAGCTATGCCTTTTGTTTTAGTCTTCTAAGTGATTACACAAATTCCCCACTTTACCCGTCCTCCCTTGCTGCTGAATCTTACCTAGGAAAAACCAGCTTATCTGCACAGGAAATGTTTTCTATTATTGAGAGGCTAATAGAACAATATCTTGCTATTTTACTGTCTGCAATTGAGTATTCACGTACTAGTACGCAGTCTGAAACTTTTGAAGTTTAAAATTAATCCAGAGAGCTGTTTTAACTTCATCTAAAACACAAACTTAAGTCTAGTTTATTCTTTTCCTTAAGGAAAAGTTGTTAACAGCCTGTGATTTTTCTGAAGAGGTACCCTTGAGCTTAAATTCAACAAAATCACACACAAAAAAATCCAGTTTTGAGGCATGCAGCAGTTGGTACAAAACAAGTTGGCATCCAGAATTTTTGCCTCAGTTGTGAAGAGATAGTGTGCTGCATGAATTCTGGTTCTCTGGAATTTTGAATATTGGAATACAACTGCTTTGTAACACTTTTTGGCTTCCTGTTACTTGTCTGTCCTTTCCAATACTTGTTAACTGTTCTTTCAGTAGTTTGCAGAATACTTACATATTTAATTTTTTTTTTCCTGTGGCTTTTCCTTGACAAAGATGTGCCTTTGAGATTCCTGTTAAATAAGAAGAATTTCTTGCTGTCTACAGTTCAGAAATGGGATGGTGTTTTTTCCACATTGAATATACCAAAAGTTTCTGCATTGTGATGCAGAAATTTTCTTTTTTGATAACGATTATAACCAAGTCAGAAATGGGAATGCTGTAAATGTCTGCATTTGAACTTTGAAGCATGACTAAACTAGATTAGGTTTATGTCTTTCCTTTTGCAGTTGATGTAACTTCAGACTTCTAATAGGTACATTTTACTAGCTCAGAGGACTCCAGTCGTGATAGACTTGAACATGTATAAGTCTTGTTCTTAACAGCAAGTGTTCTTTGATATTCAGAAAGTCTTTGGAAGGGATTAATTTGTCTGCAAAGCATCTTCAACCTTTTCCCTGGCAAGTTTCTCTGCCTCACTTCAGCTTGGAAGCTGTACCTAGGTGTCCAGTACTACCCTCAAAAGCAGGAGGTGTCAGTGTCTAGAGCACTAACTGTACTTTGAACAACTTGCGGCCTTCTAGGCAAATTCTCTGCCATTGGAGCTTCCTAAAACTTTCTTTTTTGAAACAGCTTTGGTGTGATTACCAATTCTGTTTACATACTGCATAATTAATTGGAGAATCTCCAAATAGTTCAGGGATTAATTAAGCTGATACAGGTCTGTGTGCTTTTCAGGATCATCATCATTTTTTTCCAAAGTGATCATTCTTCTACTTTGCTGACAAGCTGTTTGAAATTGCACTTGGGGGAGTAGAACAGTTTATGAAGCTCGTTCTGCCTCTTGGAATAAGATCAATAGATCTTGGTATGCATGTCCAGATGGATGGAGGGAGTGGAGATGGCTTGGTGATTTCCATGGAGAAGAAAGGACTACTTTCCTTCTTATTTTGGAATGAAATCAGTTCATTCCTGGATTGCTGGTCACTTTGTCACCGATGAAGACAGAAGAAACATCATGCTGCTTAGGTCAGAACAACTGTTAAGATCACATTAAGATAACAACTTGTAAGTTGCTTTTTTTTTTTTTTTTTTTCCCCCCCAAGAGTGGTCTTTTGATTCAGAAGTCTCTAAAGCCGGTAAGCACCAGTACCTCTGCTGTGCTGGTTTCCAGTGTGTCTTAAGATAAGCTCCACTCAAGACCAGTCAGATGAGTGATGTCTGATCATGAAGATGTTCACTGAAAATTTCAAGCAGCGTTCACTGGCTCAATTGCAAAGCATAGGAGACAACTAGGAAATGAAACCTTAATGTCAGTGCTGAAATACCAGTCTTTGAAGAAGAACTTGAAGTAGTTTGTTTTTCTTATTCTTTTGTGTTTGGCTATATAAGGCCAGACACTTAAACTTATAAACTGCTTGTTTATATTGCTTTACAGGCACTACACTGGGTAAAATACTTTGCTTCAGTTTGCTCTTACCCAGAAAAATTGTTAAGGGTGTTCCTTTGTCTTATGAGTAATGTGGATACTGCCAGTATCTCTGGAATGGTTCCCCAAACGTTAGCGGCATTGGAAACAAAAAGAACATTGTTGAGGGCTTGAGTCAAAAATATATTTCTTTTATATGAACACAAGCAGTTAAACATAGTTCACTTTGATGAAAAATGTATTTGTAAAGGTACATTTTAATTCATGTCAAAGCTGCTCTCTAGTCCACTTTACCAAATATTTTTGAGAATGCAGGTGTCATCAACTAGTCAGGTGTACACACATTCTAAAATCCCTTAGTATTGTGAGATGCTTCAGAGTTCTTAGCATGTTAACTTCCAATTAGAGGTGACTTGATTTGTTTCTTCAATGGCATTATTAAGCTGTTTAGGTACTGAAGGTTTCTTCAGACAACCAAATACCTTTTTTCTTATCTTTTACTTAGAACTCTCTCATTTAGAGTGGGATACTTTGGTGTCCATGCATTTTCTTAGGTAAGGGAGGATACTACTGTCTACTTTGGAAATAGTTCCAGTTTCTAAATGTCAGGCTCCCATCTTCTGTGTATGACAGAACATTTGTTTGGATTTTGATTTAATACATGCAAAATTAGACAAAAAAAAGATAATTCCTTTCCTGAAAAATGGAGAGTAGAAAAAAAACCCTTGAGTCTGACTTTCAGAGGCTCTTCAGCTGAAAACAGTACTCAAGATATTTTTCATTATAGATTGTCATATATTTATGTGGACAGTCTTTATGTGGGAGTATATTTCTGTGTATGGAAACTGACTCAGCTTGACTAGACCCTGGATAACCTAATCTGGCTGTTTGACAGAGGTTGGATTAAATGACTTCAGAGGTTTCCATGAGTTGCTTTCTGAGTGCTTACTGAGTTGCAGGAAAGATACAAAGTCCAAAAATTAGTTTCTAGGAACATAAACCCACCATAAATAAAATATAATATTTATGGAAATGCAGCAGTAATACCTGTTACACCTTATCTTCCAGTGTTACTGGAATCAGATTGTTGCTCCCAAACTGAGACTGATTTGAATATTCACATATGTATTTCCTCTAGTGACTTTTTCACATGTACTGTATTGATACCAACTCACTGGGAAAGTGTTTTGAGTATGGTCACTATAATAATAATTTTTTGTACCTAATAAAAAGGTGAGAAGTCTGTGAGGTAAGAATTTCTTTAAGGCCTGAAATTGTCATCTTTATGCTAGAGAAGCTATTAACTCTCGTTCTCCTTAATGACAAGTATGCAGATAACAATTCATGGCCCATGTCACAACAGTAGCAAAGGTGCAGTATGAGTTCTGTTTTCCGGTAGTAGTATTTTGACTCTTGCCCCATATTTTTGAAACTTGACTGGTGACAAGATCAAAGAGGATATTTGTGTGTCAGGTTCTACTTTCTTTACCATAAGATAGTTCAAATGTGCTCAGATTATGATGGCAGTCACTACTGTCAGACAGTCATTCTGGGGACTAGGTCCTCTGATCTGTCAAATACTAGTTTGTTCTTTGAACTGGTCGTGCTCATAGTTGCCTGACCTGTTTTTAAAGGTGAAGAGAACCAAAAGCTTCCTTTTGTTACAGGCTACTGGCAGAGCTACTGCACAAAGTAAGTTAAGATATGAAGGACCAATACTACCCGCTCCCTTGTGGCTTTTAGACTTTCAGTTCTCTAGTGCTAGAAGATTAAAACATCTAAAACTTTAATTGCTTTTGAGTTCTTTTTGGTCTCCATTTTGATTTTTTCTTTTTTTTTTTTTCCCCTTCTCCTTTGCTGCTCTGATAGCTGATTGAATAAATTCTGTTTTCTCCTTTTCATGGGAGCAGAAATGGGTTTTGACTCATTTTATAACATCTGTTCAGGATTCAAGATCTTGTTAGTTGTAGCTGACAGTAGCCAGTAGGTCCAAACAGGAAGCCTAAAAGGAGGGAAATTGACTTTTATGTTTGCAGTGCTTTGGGTCTTATTTCCCCAGATCATCAGTTCTAAACAAGTTGAATAAGAACTTACTTTGTTTTTCCTACATTTCGGCTAAGAAATCTAAATCACTTACAAATCCTAATAGGTTAAGAGTACACCCATGTAGCTGGTGTGAAGATGTTGTAGAATCCTGTTAGCTAATTTAAAAGTAATGAGGGTAGATTGAGCCATTTCCTGATATTTGATTTATTGCTCATGCAGCAATGACCAAAAAGTTGTGTGGTTGACCATTGTTTCTCAGCAAACCAGTGAACTTATTTCATAAAAAGCAAGAATTTCTGTTTTACTGAAATGCAAGATGCAGTTTTTCTTATTTCCTGATGTTGTTATGCTCAGAAAATGAACCTAAATCTTTGAAAAAAGGGTTCTTTATGTTTGGGTGGGGTGGTTTTTTGCTACAAGCATAAAAGAATCCGGAAATATGGTGAGAAATTCAAAGTATTTTGAAATATTTTGACAATTTAATTGAATTTACTTAAAGGGTTACTTAAAATGGTAATGGTTCATTAAGGTTCTTTTCAATACCACTCTAATATTTCACATGGAATGATTTTTGAGTTTGATTACAGTTCTGATCAACTGCAGACTAAATTCAATCATGGCCATTAATCCTCTGGTCTTAATAACAAAATAGTAGTTATGTGTTTGTGCCAAATAGACTTACGCACTTTCTACATTTTCTTCTTTAGCTTTGTAGGTCCTTACCAGTAATTCTTGAGCACTGTGTGTATAATCTCTTTTCTTCTAAAGTTAGAGAGTTAGAGTACTGGTACTTCATTTTCATTTCTAACACTTGTTTGGTTTTTTTTTCCCTCCTTACTCTAAAGTTGCTAACAGTAAAAACACCAAACAAACAAACCAACCAACCAAAAACAACAACAAAAGAACAACAAACAAACAACCCAAACAAAACAAAACCCACCCAACCTCAAACACCAAAGCAATTCAGGAACTCTGCTTATGTGTAGACTTGAGCTCTGTTCTGTTACTATGTTTTTCCAAAGTATAGGTGATATATTTTTAGCTATAAATTTTCTTTTTGAATAATGACAGTCTTTGAATGTCAGCAGTTTTGTATAGTAAATTTGCCAGTATTTAAGAATAAAAGCTTGATTTCCATAGCAAATTATTACTTGGTATTTCAATTTCCACCAAGTTTCTGTTTGTAGTAGAGGCCAGGAACATCCTTTTCTTAAATTTGTTAAAATACCTGGAAACTTTAACCTGGTATATGATTCAAATTTCACTCTGCCCTTGCCTCCCATCCGGTCTTAAATGCAACTTCTTACTTTTCCCTCCAGATCTAACACCTTTTTATTTGCAAAACACAAAAAAACCCCCACCCTGAACTAAATACCTCAACATGTTTTGTCATTCATTTTTTGAATCAGTAAATGCGTGATGGGAGAAGAGATTTCTTCTGTGAAGAGAAATAGATCTAAAGATGTCAAAATGTCTAAACCAAAGATTTGTCAGTCATAAGTGAAGGGCTTTCTTTTTTTATGTGATCTTTCTCCAGCCATCATCTGCTTACAGACAGGTCATTTCTCAGTGAATTAGGGGAGCCCTGACAATATGAATATCCAGAAGTGTGTGGACAAGAGAAAGTTGTTTGATACAGCCTTTTGGGATTTCAAAAAAATGTAAAAATGAAGTAAATTTTCTTTTACCAAAGAAACTAAGATGTGTGTCCTTTTGTAAATAATTAACTAGTTATAAGATGCGGAACCAAGGATTTATTTTTTGTAGTAAATGGAGTTCATCAGGAAAACCCTGCAGGAGTTTGTGCTCAGCCTCATGTTTCCTAACATCTGAAAGGCAATGGATGAAATGTGGTAAAGGTTGCTTGTGTTAAGGCTCTTAAGGGCCAACTGAGAAGGGGTGCACAAGGACCTTTCAAGCTCATGCATCAGGAGGGGAAGAAATACTTAAAACTTTGTAGAGAGTGGTAGCCCCCAGGCTGACAGTTTCTTGCAGAGATGCGAACTTAATGTTTTTGCAGAAAACTGCTTTGATAATTCTTCCTTGATTCCTACTGAGAATTGAGTGTCAACCAAATTTCAGACATTATTAGGAATAAAGAGCAGAAATTAAAATGTCATGTAAAAAACATTATGAGCAGTGAGTGTAATTTTGTGCCTTACATCAGAAGTAAATAGTAATGAAAAAGGAAGAAGAATAAGGGAAGATGGTAAGAGTGGTCAATGGAATTGCTTCTGTGTGAAGAATGAGTGGTTCTTTAACCTGGAGAAGGAAATGAGGAGGTATATGATCTAGGTCTGTGTAGTCATCAGCATTATATGGAAAAGTCAGAGCAGAATGACAAGAAATTAATTACTTCAGGTAATTTCAGAGGCTGTGAAATGCCATAGTATGGGATACAAAAAGCTTACAGTTTCAAAAATCTGAACTGGCAAACAATAACTAGTTGAGAATTAGTAAATATAAATTCATCATTTCTGACTTAAGAGGTCCCCAAGTCAACTTGCTGAAGCACTTGCTCTCAGCTGATGAGTCAAGGCAAATGGTATCAGATTCTGCTCTGATGGTTTGGCAGTCTTTAGCCTCGGTAGCCAAAAAACCAATGCAAAATGCTTCATGACCAGCTGGAGGTGACTTTCTGGCTAGTTTATTAGTCATTTCTTGAAGTCTGATTACCTTTTGAACAAAACAGAGATATGGTTTCTTCTAGGATATGGGTAGATAAGCTTAATTGTCATACTTGCTGTGGTGCTTGTCTGACCTTCTGATGACCTGGCTTTCTGCCCCACAAAATTTTTTGGCTGAATCCTCAAATTTGGGATGATGTTGCCAGATTTTTCAGATTTCCAGCTGAAGAGGATAGGCTTGCTGAGACTTCGTATGCTCTTTGGTCAAAGTTTTGTTCTGGTTGTACAGTAGAAAAAATGAAGTTTTCTTCTCTCTCTCTCTTTTTTTTTTTTTGGCATATAGTTGAGGGTAACCATGACTGCTGGTTTTAGTATTTTGATTGTTGAAGGATCACTTAGTATTTTGATCTCATTTAGTGTAGATGCTTAATTGTCTCCTTATGTAATTGAGAGTCAGACGTACACTTGGTTTGCTGCAAAAGAATGTGACAAGATGGTGTGTTTATTTGAAGGACCACTTGTCAAAAATATAAAACATTCTGAATTTTTTTTTTAGTTTCATGTTGTTGACCTTCATAAATAGCTTCTAGTAGATGTTTTAGCAAAGTACATTAATAAATATTGGGCAGTTGTGTCTCTTAAGAATGAAGGATTCTAAGCTTGCATTCCCTTTTTCTGTTTGTCCTTGAATATTTTGCCATTGGTATTCTGAGGCTAGCACTTAACATGTCTGTCTTGGGAGGTTAGAAGTTGCATGTTGGAGGTTGGTTAAGTTGCTGTAGGACATAGTCTAGAGATTAAAAAAAACAATATAAGTTTTTCACCACCCTGGAGTTAACTTTAATCGTTCCTCAGTCTAGTCTTCTCCAGTTTGTTTTTCTGTATCTCTTCTAACTATAATTTGACAATAAAATGTTGCATATGGAATTGTACCTTCAATCACCGTTTTGGTTTTGCACATAAGATTGTAATGATGGCTTGGTGTTCTCTCTTTTTTTTTTTTTTTTTTCCTACTCAAAACTCAGTTGGAAAAGCAGGTTGCTGAAGTAGCTACTGATAATGTCACATTCTAATCATTGCCTCAACTGACAGCTTTGTGGTGTTCCTGTTTAACCACTTAGACAAAATGATGTATTTGCTGTTGTTGAAGGCAGTTAGTCTGTCTTAAAGTTATTGCTGCGAGACATCAGAGAAGGTTGCTTGCTTTGAAGTTACCAGTGTTTGTGAAGTCTGTTTCAATTTCACCTTCTGAAACTATTGTACCTATTTAAGTACATACACATTAACCCACCTTGCTGTATGCCATTAAGTGATACGAACGCCTGTAGTACCTCGTGATGCAATAGATTTACTCAGGCTGCAACTAAACCTTTTTGACAGTTTCTGTTCCAAGTTATTGGAGATTTCCCACCAAAGAAAGTGTCATGCTGTGGTCCTGATTGTTTAATTGTTTTACCTTGGTCTGGATGTGAGGTATGGTCTAAGAGCTGTGTAGCCCTATGATCAAGACTAATAGGATTTACAAGGTCCTTACAAATCATAGCCAGTTTACTTACAGTTGAGTGAGATTATGGGCAGAGCAGACTTGTGCTTTGTATTGGCTCACGTGATCATGCCCTTACATTTTTATCCATGATGTTTCTGAAAGTGTTACAGAGTATCTCACTTGATCATGCTCTTGATAAGATCCTCTGAAATAGACTCGACCATCACAATTAGGATTTCATTTGGAAGGCCTCTGTTTCTATAAGGGTGATGCATAGTGAGTGTATTTCATGCTGAGATACAAGAGTTTTAAGGACACTTTGAAATCTACACCATTTCATTTGCAGGGCATTTCCATCAGAAAAGACTTTTTAAGCTGTTAGTGTCATCAGAATTGCCCAGCTAAAATTAGAAAAGCATGAAAAGACCAGTTGCTTCAAGCAGTCTTCTCTGGGAAGATGTTGAGGAAATACCACCAGTAATATGTGCTTTGTTTCAGTTGTTTGTATTCCGAAACTGAGTCCTTCTCTTGTGTTTTTTTAGCAGCACAGTGGAATGAAGTTTTCCATGAAAGGAACTCATAACCAAGGGAACAGCTACAGCACCATCAGCAGTGGAGGCATGAGGCAACCAGTTGGTAACCGAGGACACCACCAGTACAATCGTAATATATGGAGAAGAAAAAAACACAGAGACAGTTTACCTATTAGTCTGAGCAGATAATGGCAGATGCCAAAATGACCTTCCCTGTTCAGACAAACTGAGTGAGTGCCACTCGACTTGAGGGATGGAGACCAGCGTCCAGCACATCGTTTTATTGGTGTTGCCAAATATCTGCAGCTGACTTCTTTGCATGTTTCTTTGTGTGGTGGTTCAGTCCATCTTCAAGAAGTAGTTGTGCTTATCTGTGAAGCCTTATTAAATGTGGAAGTTTGTTTTCTGCCTTCCCACAACGGTTCATACAGTGCCGAGCAGCTCTGACAATAGAACTGCAAGGACATTTACAAATGCTGTGGCTTTTGCTGTGGCTACATCTGTTCCTTTGTGGGTTCTGTTTTCTTTTATTTTAGAAGTGAAGGAAACTTCAGCCCCTTGGAATTCTGTTTTGTTTTGGTTTTCTTTGCAGCAAATCAAGTTGGGAATTCATAAAATTAAATTTGCTGCTCTCCTGTTTTTGTTTCAAAGTTAAGAATTTTTTTGCTCTGTAAATATTGGAAGTATAATTTGTGCAATAACTTGGAATTTTTAATTTAATTTCATATTGTCACATAAGTTATATTTAAGGGGAAGAGGTTTTTTAATTTACAGATCCTTTCCCAGGTTGCATTATCTAAGTTGGGTTCATAGTTTTGGCAGGTTGTCTGAGCAGTGTTACAAACATGACATTTGGTAATATTTGAGGCTTCTTGATTCACAATGAAAGTGCGATTTGGCTTACGGTTTTAAGAAGGTATTAAGCTCCAAAGCATTTTGACCCTGTGTTTTTTAGCTCATTGTCTGGCCTCTATCAGTCGTCTCGCTCTGACCAATGAGTTTTAATTTTGTTCCTTTAACTAGACAACAAATCCAGCATTTGTAGTACCAGAAATAAAACTTTGAGAGGGAGGGGGAAAAGGTTGGTTCAAGTTCTGATGTGAAATTAAAAAGCTGTGAACTACATGCTTTGATGTATTTTAGTAATGTAACCTGTTAATGTTTGGGTTCAAACAACATTACTTGATAGAGGTACCCGGCTTAAGGAATGTGGAGAAAGGAAATATGTTGATTCCATTAAGGAATCTGTATAGCAGTATGCATTAGTTCTGTTAAGAGCAAATATATAAAAAGTACTTCAACTGCTCTAAGCATTACGAGAAGTATCTTTTAATGTATTGCAGGAGAGCACAGCCCAGTGTTGTACACAGTATGAGCGGCTGGCACTTAATTTACAGATGCATACAGGTATACTATGCAAGTGTGTATTGCCATGACAAACACTGTCGTTTAACTTTTTGAAAAATGTTACATCCTGCCTAACCCTGAGTTTTTAGAGCACCACAGTTGTCCTGGGAGTAGGTCACATCTCATGCCCTCTGACTTCCTGTTTTTGTTTTAATGAGAGTTCTTAAGCTATACAGAAAACTACAGATCAGTTATATAAGTTCAGAAGCAGAGAAAGCTGAAGAATCCTGTTAATGGGACATCTATACTCGGCACAGATATAGAAGGTTTCAAAACTGGTATCTGAATATGAAAAAGAGGTGTCAAGCATGAAGCTTTTTAAGATGCTGTATGCCTTTGAAGCAGAAGTAGTTCATGTTATTACTGAATCTGTCAAACACAAACAGGTCCTTGAGGGGAGAGAGGGCAACATTCCAAAGTAGAGTAGTGCATATCTGTTTGCAAAAAGTTTGTCTTAATGCTCATCACAAATTCAAAAAAAAAAAGTTTTAAAAATTATGAGCTGATTCATAAATAATATCTAAGGGCTGTTACATGAGCCTGTACTGCTTAGTCTTCACACACTAGCAATATTGAGCATAACTACATTAAAGAGCCTTCAAAGGCTTTAGTTGGTGTCTTATACTAGCGTCCATTTTAAAGCAAAACTCATTTGAAGAGTGGTATCATGTAACACTTCAGTCATGGTGAACCAAATAAATTGGCCTGGCTATCACTGTGGTTATGTGCTACAGGTTTAAAAAAAAAAAATCATGTTTAAACTTTTTGTGTGGACAACTATGTGGAAGCTAAAATTGACATATTTTTATGTAAAGTTTTCTATTCTTTGATTTTTAATAAACTTTGGAGACCAGTCACTCTTCTGTATATTTTTATGGGAAGTTTAATGGATGAAGTAATACTTGACTGTAACCCATTGTCTGATGTACACTTTGAGCATCTGCTTTAAGTTGTTCATACGGAGCACCTTCAGAGTGAGCTTGGAAGGTGGACAGAAACCCTCTGCAAATGTGTTCAAAGTGTTTATAAAGTGAGTAATGAACATGGCTGTTGGTTTCGTCGTTGTGGGTTTGAACGCTTGATATTGAGAGCAAAGGAGCTCAGGGTAGTTCTCTACAATACTCTTAAAAGAGGAGATTGACTAACTCATCCCTTCAGATACCTTAACTTCCCACAAATTTTCTAGTCCCTCCCTGTAGAATCTAAATTAACTTGAAAATATTTGTCTGGCTTTCAGCCTTCTCAAAGTTTGGACATATCTTGCCTTTTCCGCTGATTTCTGTTAACCCTCTGAGAGGGCTCTGAAATGCCAATAACTGACTCAAATGCAAAATTTCAGAAATTGAGTCTTTGAAAAGAACTTGTGTAAATCCATGAAACCCAAGGAAAGGGAACTGAAGTATTTTTAATAGACAGTAATGTAGGGCTAGGGATTCCTAATCAGAGAGGTCTGCGGTACTTAGTCTTTTCTGGAGAAAAATAGAGAAGCAGTGGAAAGGGAAAATAATAAACCCTCAGTAATAGCTGTGATAATTGGTGGTTGGGTTTTTTTTTTTCTATCCAGGTCAGTTAGCCTGTGGGACACAGCTGACAGTGGTGTATCATCTCTGCAGACACAACAACTTAGTGCAGCAGCACTTGTTTTGGAACTACAGTTTTCCCAGGTTCCATCTTTTCCTGTCCAGATCATGACTTTGCTTTATTCTCCCCACAGATTCTGCTCAACTCTTTATCCTTGTCAGTAGTCTCCTTTTAATTAATTAAAAGTCTTTCTTTGTTCCTTGGAACCCTTTTTCTCTGATACTAATCTCAGGTATCCACCTGACTGTTTCCCATCCCTGCTGACACTGTTCATAAGCAAAATTAGCCATGGATTTGATGTGGAAGGAAGAGACTGCAAACTGACTGGATGAACAGGACCCACAGAGTACACCATAGGAAGAGCTCAGTTGCTCTCTGTCGCTATTTCCAAGAGATGTCAATGCTGGTGTTGCGTTGCACTTTTCCTAGCTCCATCCCCCATGCACTGAGGCAGGGTAAGACAACAGAAATGTGACTGCTGGTTCAGCAGTGTCTGTTTCCCCAGGAACAGCATATGGGGGGACTGCATCTTGAGGATGGGCATAACAACAGTGTGTCAAAGAGCAGTGTTGAAATACAGTACACCTTCAAGCAATGTGATTTCTATCATTCATGGGTAAAAAGAAACACTTAAATTGTGAATGTTAATAGGCAACAGCTAATTCAGTGTGTACGTGTCAGGGGTGTCAACCTGTTAGCTTCTGAGCTCCCAAGGACAACAAGCTTTCTACTTGCTGTCTGCTGCCAATACAGTCTGGTAATACATTTAATAACTGGGTTAAACAAATTTATGTCCTAAATTCAATTAAGAGACATGACAGAGACATTAATTAGGTGGCTGATCATGTCTTGCACATAGACTATTTTCACTGGAGCTTGAAGTGTTCCGGAAAGTAGATGCAGTGCCAAAAAGAAGGATTTTGGAAGTAGCCTTAGAAAGAAGGGAAGCCTGAAAAGAAAGGTCCTAGAGAGCAGCAAGGCCTGTGGAGAAAAACACTAGGGCATGCCCCAAGACCTTGACTGATCCTGCCTTGCACTGGTACCTGTGGGTAGCTGTAAGGTACGAAGAGACAGTTTTTCTGCCTGACATTCACTCACTAGCACCTGCCTGCTGGGGAGGGAGTTAAGATCCTAACAAACATAACACTTTGGGGAGTGTTGTTTAATTTGCATGTTACAAAAAATGGTGTCAGAATGGCAATACTGACCGTTTACTGAACCTCAGGATCACAGCCAGAAGACCTTTCTCACAATCTTCTTCAGATGGCTTTAGGCTTTCTTTTCAACCAGGATATTAACTTGGTGGGTTTTTTGGGTTTTTTTTTTTGGTGGTTTTTTTTTGTTTTTTTTTTTTTTTTTTTGGGGGGGGGGGGGGTGGTGTTTTTTTTGGTTTTTTTTTTTTTGTTGGGGGGGGTGGTGTGTTGGGTGTGTTGTTTTGTGTTTGTTTTTTTGTTTTTTTTTGTTTGTGGGTGTGTGTGTGTGTGGTTGTTTTTTTTTTTTGGTTTGTGGTGGCGGTTGGTTGGTTGGTTGGTTTGTTCTGGGTTTGGTTTTGAGTGTGTGTGTGTGTGTGTGTTTGTTTAATGTCTTTCCAACACACTGCCTAAGTTTCAGTCCTGGAGGTGGTTTGCCTATTTTGGATGAGAGAAGTGCTTTACTTGTTCTTGCCTGTGGGAGACTGTGTAAGGAAACCTATAGACAGCTTGTGTCTGCAAGAGGTCTGTTGAGCAAAATGTTTGTAATTTTTTAACCAAGTATTCTTACTAGAAGATCAGCAATGTGTTTGTTATAAATACTTAAAGTAATGGTCACAGGCTACAGCTGTGTTTCAGTGAAAGGGTGATAGGAATGCCTCTTGTAGAATATACTTGTACCTGAAACATGCAAAATTGCTACCTAAAGCTCTGATCACTTTTTTTCCTCAGTCAGTGTTACACTACTACAAAAGTTTTGGCACAGAACGTTGCCTGTGGCACAGCAGTCTCTCAGTTTCAAATCAATTAGGAATTCTTCAACCATTTGCCCTTTTTTATTGAAGGATTGTTCTATCAAGATAAGAGGGATTTATGAATGGAGGAATCTTTTTCCTTCAGGGAAGAGCCCGTATGCATACTCATACTGTTGATACACATGTCTAAGCAGAAAATTTTCCTGATCTCAAGCAGTGTTATTGCTAATGGCTCTGTGCCACCGCCTCTCATGCCAGGACTGTGAGTGCAAAGGTCATCTTGTCTGACTCCAGCTACTTTCTCCTTACCCACTGATGTGGTGTGTTTTTCTGCTGTGAATTCTTAGCTGTGCAGCAAGCTAGTCCTGCTACAGTAACTTATGAGAGTTAAGCAATAGGTTGATTTACTGTCTGACAAAAAAAAATGGGTTTCAAATAAATGCTTCACTGACTCATTTTTAAACCTAAATCAAGCAGGATTTAGGACCTCCTAGTACATAATTTTCTGTTTGAGAGGATGAAAGTGATGTTTAAACTGGAAGTCCATAACCTCTGTGCTAAAATTACCACTGCTTATCAGTGAAAACTTTGGCACAGATCCCCTTGGGGATATTCTGTTGAGAAAATCTTTGCAAACAGGTTCTTTGCTTCTTGATCAGAGAGGAAAAGACGAATCTTCTGATGGGATACATCCATCTCTTCAGAATTACTGCTGAATGTATCTAGCTAATTTGAGAAGCCAAGACGAGTAGGTGATATCTCACCCTTGTCAAGAGTTGCTTGTCCAGGTGATAACAGACAACTCCAGGACCACTTACTGTACAATCATAGGCAAGATCATCAAACCTTCGTTCTCTCAGAAAATTTTCTGAGGAGATTGAAGAATGGAGAGTAAGATTAATACATAAGTTGCTCATATACATGTGTGCATTCTTCTGTGGATGAACGGAGCAGAGTTGCAGTTCTCAGCTGCAAGTGCAAGATTTGTTCTGCTGTCTTTACAAGGGCATCAAAAGGAGCAAAGTCAGCCTGGTAGATCTGTCTGCCCCCAAAATTGAGGAAATGCTGCCATTTCTGCTCAAGAGCAGCTCTGTGCAACAGAGGAACTGATTAGTTCCTAATAGAATGCTTGAACAAAATGATTTCCCATTTCCTCCCACTCCTCTGTTGAAAAGGAATGGTTAAGAAATGTAAAGTTATGTGAGTTATGTGCACTGCATGAATGAGAGTGTTAAAAATCATGAGTAGGTAAGCATTGAAAGCAAATGTTCTAGAGTGGTTGTGAAAGTTCCATCTTTTGAAATCTTAAAAACCTGCCTGGACAAGCCCCCAAGTTACCAAATCTAACTTCAAGGTCAGTCCTACTGGGCCAGAAGGCTGAGCTACATGACCTCTGTAGGACTCCTAATTTAATTTTTCTAAGATAGCACAAAAAGGAATAACTTTTTTTACATTTTACTTTATCTCTGTTTGATTTATGGTGTGCTTTAATGGGGACAGAAGTCAGGCAGGAATTGTAAATCTTTTTGCTTTGTCCTGCATTTGATAAAATATATCTGCAAATTCTAGAACCAACAGGTTGAAAGAGGTAGGAACATAATGACTTCTGAAGTTGTCAATCCCTGGAAATGCATAGTCCCCAAACACAGGGGATCAACAAATCTTCCTGACTAAAATGCATTTTAGTTTGTAACTTCTCTGTATTATTATTGATAAACATGTATTTTCTCTTCTGATTTAGGTCAACTTGCATTTGCAACGGTAACACACTGCAGATGTGTGGGAGTAGTGGTTTGTGTAGGACATCAGCCAAATACTCCAAAATGCTAAGTCCTTCACCTTTTCTTCCTGACGAGAGTTACATAGAGTCATCAGGGAAAACTGATGATTAAAATCTGCTTGTTTGCTTTTTTTTTCTACAGGAGTAGGTATGTTCCTTACACTCGTACTTCCTCAAAGGCAGTAAAATAGCACTGATGGAGCTGAAAGCATTGCAAAAAGACTTTTTTAGAGATAAGATTTGGAAGCTGTTATTAACCCAAGTTTTACCTAAATAACTCTAGATCATATTTGTCCAAATCAGAGCTGTCCCTTACCTTGCATCATAGAAATCAGAAGAATGTTCATCAGGAGTGGGTATATAGAAAAGTAAATTTCAACAAAGAAAAAGGAAGCAAAATCTAAGAGCTTAATGATCTTAACTTGAAATATAACTATTGCAGCAGAATGGGAATTCTGACATGCCAAGTTGCAGATCTACTAATAACAACTTAAAACCACCAGCAAATAACTTGCTAATGCCAGTACGATGTATGGAAAAGAGTTCTAAGATCTCTTAAGATACTAGTATTGCTAAGAAATGTCAAAAGTCATTATCTGGACAACTCATACCAGTATTTCATCTTTATTTCTTTGTGAAAGCAGAATAAGGCTAATTAGAAACTGAGACAAAATTTAACACTAATTTAACAATGTAAATGGTATGAATGTTTTGTGATGCCTAACCCAGTGTTGCTGCTATTAAAAGAAAAATTTAAAAAGTCTATTTTTAATTGCTCTTATAGCATATGATAGAGCTCTGTGCCACACAATGAACGAACCATGGTTTTACCTTCTACTTAACCTGAATAGAATCAATAGATGGCGCTGAGTGCAAATTTTTGGGCCAAGGTGGTGCAGTTAGATGAAGATTAATTTTGGAAACAGATTATTTTGACTGTGTTAATGATAGTGACACAAGAACTGCCATGCACCAGCTGAATTTGATCTGACAAGTGTGGGAAGCATGGCCAATATACAGAGGTTTGTAGTACTGAGTATCAGAGATGGGATGAAATACAAAGTACAAGGCTGGAAATTAAGATTTTTTTTTGCTAATTCCAAACAGTAAAAGCTAATGGGTTAGAAATAAGGAGGGGAAAGATCTGGGCATATTTGTTGACAATGTGACTGAATTTGCAATCCTCTTTCATAAAGATGATATATGAACCCAAGACACATCAGATGAAATATTTCCAGTAGCGTTACTTATCTTCTTTTATTACAAATGCAGGGTTCTACTGGTTAAATTACCCGTGGCTTTCTTAATTTCGGGGGGGTGGGGTGGGTGGGGGTGGTGATAAAAAGAAGAAGAAAAAAAAAAAGGAAGTGTAATCCTCTTTTTTGTTCTTTATTCAGTCATGGCAGGAGTTACAGGCACATTTTTAAGGAATCTTCTGACACCTCAGGATCTACTTCATCTGGACATCCATAAAAGCTCAAGTCAGCTTTTATGATGTCATGTCAAAATGATGTGAAATACTAGGGATGACAGATACCATCACCCATCTTCTTATATCTGTTTGCACTGTTCTTATATTGACAAACTTTAATCTTTGGATTTGATGTAGGCATGACTTGCCTCCTGGGGATGCTGAATAGATGCTAGCTGTCATTTCAGATCTATGAACGACAAGTAGAAGACCTGATTGTGTATAATCAATCTAGGGACTGTGGTATGACTGAGGTTGCCAGCCCTCCTTTCTCAGTTTTGGTGGAGAAATGCATCTGGTTTTACTCTGGGTTTCCTGTCAGATGGTTTTGTGGTACCTGGAAGAAAAAGTCATGAAACGTTTCAGACTCTGCCAATAACCCTGAGCACTTCAGAGGATAAAATGGGATGGGAATTTCATGATACCTTTTGACCTAGCCTGGCATCCAAGACCAAGTTCAGTCTCTGATGGCTCTTGCTTCCATTCCTATTCATTGACCTACTGATACAGATAGGTCCAAACTTACAAGTGTGGGAGAGGCAGGGTGGGAAAGCGTCTGAAATTGTAAGGAATGTAATCCTGTAGGCATGAAAACTATTTATAAATTCTCCTTGTATGTCTCCTGTTGTCCAGTATGGCTTGAAAAAAGGCTAGTTCTTCATCACTGAGGTGTCCTCCCATGGGGAAGGTCCTACCACAGGATTATTGTGTCTAAATGGAACAAATTTCTCCATCCCCTCCCCAAGCTCCTTTCCCATCTACTTGTACAGTCATGTCTTAGTGACCCAAAGGAATTTTCCTCTCCACTGTTTCAGTGTTTGCTTTAACTTGATATGAATAGTCTAGACTGTCCCCAAGGGGTGAAATATCTCCATTAAGCTGATTTAACCTATTACTTCTTTTGCAATATTCTTAATATCAATGTTTTCATATTTATGCAGGATATAGTTGGGTTTTTTTTGCTCTGTACACTCCCTGCAGCTTTAAATTTGATGCTTGAAAAAATCTGCCAAGAATGTGCCCTTAGATTATAGCATGGTTTTATGGCTTTATACAACAGAATCTCTGGTGGTTGTTACCTGTGTCCTGGAGAGTCAAGATTCAGGACTTAATGACAGATTTGACCTTAGTGAATCTTTGTCCTTACTAGTTTCCTATTTTCAACCCTTTCAATTGTCTGATGCAGCTTTCTCTGAAGTACATTTTGGATTAGGAAATTAATTTACTGGTTTATTTTCTTGGGTCAGTCTTCCATACCAGAGGAATTTTTGAAGTTTTCTTGACATCTCATAGCAATAAGCCTTAGTCTCAAGACTGTATCTATAGCAGACAGGATGTTGTGACCAACCCTGACTATTTGTTGTCATTCAAGCCATATTAGATCATGTTGAGTCTGCTACATGATCATGCAGTAATCAAGAGGTGCACCTTACTGATCAAAGCATGTTCCACCATGGCATAAGCCCCACATGGAGCCATGGAACTTTGATCAGAAATGTCTTCATCTCCTATGCATTCAGAATAGCTAGATGGGATGTCCATGTGTACCTTCATCAAACATTATGGAACTATTTATTGAGACATGCAAGTGCACAGTGGCATTTTACATAGCAGGACTAAGGTTGTTGTTTGCTTGGAAGACTCAGAAATGCCTGGATAGACTCTAAGGTGTAGGATGTTTTCTGGAGTACCTAAGGATATAAACAGTCAAGTCAACCAAACCTCAAAGAAAGAAAAAGCTAATAAACACTTCTCAAAATGATCCACCTGTTCATTCATCTCAGAGCAATTTCTTTTTTACCCTATAGCCCTTTACCTTTTGTAGGAAGTGAAAACTTGTGCTTTCTGTCTCTCATGAACTCCTGAGAGGAGTGAGGATCGTGGGGGAGGTGGGGTGGGGAGCCATCTGAGATTGTGAGGACTGTAATCCCCTAGGCATGAATGCTATTTAAATTACCAAGGCAAAACATGCTGTGCATTATTCATTTACATCGCAGAGACCCTTTTTGATGCACATAAGGTAGAAAGAGCCCAGCAGGATCTTTCTAAGTACATTTTATGAAGAGGATTGTGGTGAACATGAATTATTTTTTTCAGCATTGTTTAAGCAGATTGCTGTCAGTAGTTACTTCACAATTAGCTTGTTCTTATTTCTTTCCAGGTAAACACAGTATTTGGAGGAAAAAAAAAGAGGTTTGGTCCCTCCGTCCGTCCCCCCACCCCCCACC
>JANIJG010020865.1:0-14210 GCA_024611175.1 Megaceryle torquata
CGCGCCCCCGCCGCCGCCTCCGCCCCCCGCCCCGTGACTCGGCTGCCTCCCGCGGGCGGCGGCGGCGGCTGCCGGGCGGTGTCGTGCGGCCCCCCGCGCCCGTGCGGGGACTATGAAGCACCATGGTGTGGTGTGACCGTGGCGTCCAGATGCTGCTGACCACGGTGGGAGCCTTCGCCGCCTTCAGCCTCATGGCCATCGCCATCGGTACCGACTACTGGCTCTACTCCAGCGCCCACATCTGCAACGGCACCAACATCACGGCGGACGAAACGCAGGGGCCGCCGCGGCGGGCGCGGGGCGATCTCACGCACTCGGGGCTCTGGAGGATCTGCTGCCTCGAAGGTACCGGGGGGGGGACCGCGCCCGCGCTCGGGGCCGGGAGGGGGAAAGCAACTTCCCGGGGGGGACCGGCTGCGCGTCCGGAGCTGCCGGGCAGAGCCCAGCCGGAGCCGCGCCGCTGCCTCGGACACCACCGAGGAGGAGGAGGATGGTGTTACCGTGGCAACCGGCATCTCCGAGATTACCATGGGAACCGGGCGGCGGGATGCCGAGCTTTGCCCGGCAGAGCTCTGTCCGGAGGGGCGACCTCGCTCCGTGCTCCCCCCTCCCCCTGTTCGGGCTTCAGGGTTCGGGGTGGGGGGGGAGGTGTTCCTGGAGGTTTCGGGGCGTTTTGGTGCTTTGGGGCACATCTGAGCCCTGCAGGCTTTGGGGTTGGGGACCGCCGGGGATGTGGCCTTAGGGACTTTGGGGCTCAGCCAGAGCTGTCGGGCAGGACAGAGGAAACCCAAGTTCCTCCCTGTCTACCTTCAGCCAGAGACACTGGGAACCTGGTTGAAAATATTGTTGCTGCTGTTCAAATGCTTCAGTGTGGACTTGAGGTCACTTAATGAAGCCCAAGAGTCAGGCTGAATAATACTAATGAATAAAAAGGTCCGTGTTTTAGGGCTGAGAGGGGTAGCAGGACACCCTGTTCCCTGCAGAGGCCAAACATGTGGCTTTCTCTGAAAATGGAGTTGTAGCGAAGGCGCGGCAGGTAACTAACGGGACAAAGAAGCACATGGGTGTTTAGAGGCTTTGGCACAGAAGATCGGAAAGCCCAGATGGGAAACAACATCTGTCAGCCGAGTGCACAGAGCTCTGACCATGGGAGATCAGCAGTTCCCCAGGAAAGGGACACATGTCTCTGGCCGCCGCTGGCAGTGGGGCCAGGGCCACGGTGACTCTGAAGCCCCTCACCTGCTGGGTCCATTCCCTCTGCATGAGCAGAGCCTCTGTGATGCTGGGTAAAAGGGAGAGCAGAGAGGAAAGCTGTTGACTTTTGCTGAGCTGCTTTCTGGCTTGCGGGGGTGGGGGTCCACTGGAGTCTCTCTTTCCACAGTAATGCACTTGGCATATCGTCTTCAGTCCACCTAATTCCATCAGCACAACTTAGCACACATGAACTTTGCAGACCTGGTTTCCTGGTTTATTCTAAGTGACAGACAGCTCAGCCCAGGCGAGCCCAGCTGTACTTCAGAGTCTAGCAGCTGTATTCAGAGGGGGTTTTTTCTCCCCAGAAAAGGCTGTGGCGTGGTAGAAGCACCTCATCCTCACGTCTGTTCTCATCTTCTCCTTCTGCTAACAATTTAAGGCTACAGTGTAACATCATTTTTCTCTTAAAATATCAGATGTGCCACCTAGTAACAGTATGCATACCTAGAATAGCTGTAGGACAAGGAAATATTTTTAGACAATAAAGAGAGAAAGAATTACTGAAATGTCAAGGTTTATGGGTAATAATGATGCTTGGCTTTATGGCTCCTGAAGGAAATCTAACTCTCAGTATGGGCTTTTATGACACCTGGAAAATGAGGGCTTGCATCTGAGAACTCCTGAGTTTGCTTTGAGAGATGCTGAGCATCCTCCGCTCGCACCAAATCTTGTGATCCGTACTGAGCTTGATCTGGTGTCTTCAGTCTCCATTTTCCATGGGAAATGAGTTTGTTTGCATCTTGTGGGAGTTGCTGAGCTTGCTCTGCTAGACTGGGCCTGTTGTCTCCGGGAGAAATCCTGGAGTTTCCCGAAGACAGGAGGTCTTCCAGGAACCTCATTCATAGGAATGAAGTGCAGCTTTGACTGAAACTGGTGGAATTTTTTACCTTGATTTCAACTGGGCTTAAGTCAGAACTTTATTTTTTTCTTTTTTTTTTTTTTAAAAAAGAAGTCAGTGAAGTCGTGAGAAATGGGCAGCATTGCAACCAGTGCCCAGTAATGCTGGCTGATCTCCGGTCTCGTTGCATCACTGTGGCAGCGCCTGTGCCTTCTTGAGCACATTTTATTTACAAGGGTGTCCGTGGGAAAATTGCACCCAGCAGTTGTGTGCAAGTGAACCTTGAATCCTCATCAATTCAGGGGACAGAAAAGCATTTCGTGGGACTCATCTATCCGCTGGCAATTGAGCTGTTCTGCTCAAAAATCAAATGCTCATAATCAAATTACAAAGTTACAAATTTTAAAGTTGTCAAATATGTGCTAAGAATGGACAATTTGAGAAAGCTGTCATCTGTTCGCAGACAGGAGGAACAGAGACTACATTCTCTCCTACATTTTCAGTATGTTCTGTCTTTGTAAGATAAAATCTCTAGCTACATTACAATATTCATGTTTTAACTATATCACGGGACTTTGATTTCAACATGGAAAGGTTCCTTTGTTTCATAAAATAATAAAATCATTTGTAGAAGCTGATTTAAAACAACAACCCCATGATTGCTTCAGAGCATCACTCCTTCGGACTGGATGGGTCTTTCAGGAAAATTAACGTGCTAGTTGCAACTCTGAGGAGATACAGAGCAAGAAAATATTGCCAGTTATAGATTTTTATATGTGATGAAATGGTCTGGTTTCAAACGTATTTTTAGAACTCTTTTTGTGTTTTGGAGTAATAATTATAAAAACCTACTTAATTTATTTTAGTGGTGTTAAGCACCATTTCACTCTTATCTCAAAGAGACAAATCTAAGGCACAAATGTGCAAAAGCTGAAAATGCCTTATACAGCCACTTAATTTGCTTTTGATGTGAGTAAAGCATTTCCCAGAGTAAATGTCAGTTCAATTGAAATTTTTCATTAAAATGTTTCTCAGTTATAGCCATAAAACAACCTGTATTGCTGGATTTTGAGCAAACACCTGCTCAATATCCCCAGTTCGAGGTTTTTCAGACAAAATTGTTAGAATGGAATGGAAAAGAATAATCTTCTAATCAAATTATTAGGGGTCTCTCAATGGTCTCCTGGTTTTCTTCTTTGAGATGAGATTTTACAACAAATTAGCATTGTTGTGATAACTGGAGTGATACAGTTTTAGGGATCCAGCATATTATCTTTGTTTGGAGCTGCAGTTGTCTTGGGGATGAAATCATGTTTCAGTTCTAGTAGTCGATACTACTATGGAGCTTAGTCACTCAAGAAGCAGCGTTAATGATACATCAGTCAAACTCTTGCCTGTATAATCCCAATTTTATTCTTTTAGCGTGTTTGTCAAAGGTGGAAGTAGGAGGCTCATTGAGTGGATTTTAAATAACAGCAGTATTTCTGCATGCATTTTTAAAACTTATATCCAAGGTAATTGCCTCAGGTAGGAAACTGTTTAAAATAATTCTTGGTATGAACGTGCGTATAGCAGAAGTGGATGCAATTTGACTGAGCCTCTGCAGTAAAATGGCCCAGGGGCTCCCTAGCAATGCTGGGGTTTGGTTTTTTTGGGGCCACGGCGTCTTTGCTAACTGCAGTTTTGACAGTTAAAGTTAAACTGTCACTGGAGTAAGAAGTTTCTGATGAAGCCCCCTGAAATCTGCATCCCAACCCACAAATTAATAATAAGAGCAAATCCGCCCCATTTCAAGTGTCTGCTGTTAGGTCCCGTGTCCACAGTTGAGCTATTGTAGTTGTCACAAGCTGTGGGTCCCCTGTCAAGGTGGTGCAGAGCAGAGTCTTGCAAGCACAGCAGATGCTCTGTCTTATGAATAATCATTCATGGTCAGGCTAGCCTGAGAAAGAGAGATTAAACCACTGTAATTTTCCAGCAGACCCTATTCCTATGGTAAATGTGCAGCACAACTATATAAGCCTTTCACAGTCTTACTCACAAGGAGGATCTGCTGTTAAATATTTGCCTAGGGAAAAAAAAATTTAAAAAAAAATTAAAAAAATAATAAAAGAGAGAATGAGAGAATTTAAAAACACCACTTTATCCACCAAAACTGCTTATCTTGATGAACAATCGTGCTGAAGTTAATAGGACAGCTCACAACAGAGAGCTCTGTGATATCAAGATATGAAATCAAGTAAAGTACTTGTAATTTAAATTTATTCGAAGAGTATTTTATGAAACACTTCAGCATATGAATCTCCTTGAACCCATTGTGTCTACTGCTTTTAGTATTCCCTGTTTGCCATTTACTTTTCAAGTGGTGCAATTGGTTATTTAATTCACTTGGAACCATGTGTCCTTCCTGACTGGGTGGTTGGAACATTTATAATTGGGAGGAAGAACTGAGTAAATAATTTATGGCTTGAAAACTTGCACAAACACAGATTTGCACAATTATTTGTGAGTCTTCCAGCTTGGATGAATGCGCACAAACACGGGAACTGCAGCACGCACATGCGCTGCTTCCATGGATACTCTTGAAAACAAAATAAAAATGCTTATACAAATGTTTGAGGCAAGCAAATAAAGGAAGGCTGCCATCCATCAATACTGCAAATTCATGGCTCATCCAGAAAAAATGAATATTCTTTAGTATTCTCAAAGCACAGCTACGAACTCCTAGCACCGCCACGTTTCGTAAGCAACTAAATACAACACAGACTTTATATTCAATTGCTATTGTCAAAATTTTCTTTGTCAAAGAGCAAATGTTATATCACTTTAATATCAGACATGAGCTGTCTTGGAGGTTTTATCCACAGACAAGTTCAGAGATGGTTGGTCTCCTCAGTCTTCCCAGGCGTGTGAGCCTATATGCACACCGTGAAAGAAGGAGACTTCACATGGAGAGCACGCAAACGGGAGTCTCTGCTATGAAAAACTTTTCCTGTGTATGCCATAGCCTATTTCTACCACAATGCAGGCATATTTTTTTTCCATGCATTGTAGAAGAGAGAAATTTCATCCATAAATCTTTCAAAACAAATGTTAACATGTTAGAGAAGGACTTTTTCTGAGATTCAGCCCGTGTTTCCATTCTCTCTTTCCATACATCCTGCTAATACCATCTCCGTTTCCTTGGTAAAACACGTGCTGTTGAGATAGCGCCCGTGCTGCACTCATTGTTTTTAAAAGCAATTCTTAGAGCTCCAACGGTGCTTTTGCAACAGCGTTTGAAGCACTGCAGTTTTGCCAAGTGATGGAGTGATTTTTTGACAGCTTTTTTTTTTTTAAGTTCATTTTTTTCAAGAGCGTTCCATTTGCTAGGGAGAGTTTCTGAATTTGGAGCAATCTTTAGGGATGCAGAGTTCAGTCTCTTTGAAATAATGTCCATCATATAACATACTTTAAAATACTGAGAAAATTATGTGCTGAGAGAACTGTCAGCAGAAGGTGGGTTAAGGCATTATCTATTCTCTTAAAAAAAAAAAAAAGCTTGAATCTCTTGAATGCACCTCTTTGAACATTTTTAACAGAGGGTCTCAAATGACTGTATTGATGTAACAAAGCATCCATTCTTCCTGAGACACTCTATAAAACAGGGATCTGAAGCTAATTGACTGAATATATGTCACTTTAATGAATTAATTTGCTTTCTTGAACTCAATCTACTATATAGCCA
Organism: Megaceryle torquata; assembly: GCA_024611175.1. Lineage (NCBI taxonomy): Eukaryota > Metazoa > Chordata > Aves > Coraciiformes > Cerylidae > Megaceryle > Megaceryle torquata. Next base: position 5,817 of record JANIJG010020865.1, read on the forward strand.
GTAGGGAGCTATCAGGCTACACAAAGGTTTTGGGTTTTCCTCCGTGGCTCTCAGCCTGTCAATGCAAAACTTACAAGTCAAAGCCTTTCTGTGCATTAGCGAGCCTCCCCGAAGGCTGTAAACCAGTGAAAGCACATCTGTAATCCAGCTGTAAAGCTCCTTCATCTGCTGCAAGATGTAATGTGGATAATAGTAATCATACCTAGGTTTCAGGAATGTTTTGTGCAGAGTTGAGGAGTTGTTTGGTTACACAAATAGGGTACCTGTGGCTGTGCTGTGCTATAGGTAATTTTTTATTCTGTATATAATTATACTGCATTTTGTAGGTGGTTGACAGGTGGCATTTGTGGTTGTATCTGTCCTTTGGGGTTTGTGGGAACCTTTGCAATGTAATGTAGTTTTTGTCTTCTTCCAGCAGCCATTACCTTTAACTGACCTTCAAGGCCAGGTTGGATAGGGCTTTGAGCAAGCTGCTTTAGTGGAAGGTATCCCTGCCCATGGCAGAGGGCTTGGATCTTGATCTTCCAACCCAAACCATTCTATAATTCTATGATTCTGTGATTCTGACATGGGCTTTTATTGCTCTTTTTAGATACCAGCAGGAGCTCATAGCTGTTGCACCTTGTTAGGGCTTGTCCTGCCTTCTGGTAGCTCTACTATCCCTCTCCAATGTAAACTAGTAAAACAGGCAAATATGACAATGTATTTTTTTTCTCGTGTAAAATTTCAACACAGTAATTATTTCTCCAGTGGATCCTGTACCATTTGCTGGGTCACACTGCATTACTTCTGCCCAGGTTGTGCTGTCCAAACTGCAGCTTCAGTTAGCATATGGTCAGGTGTAAAACACATGAACCTCCTTAGAAAGCTGGGGAAGAAGGGGAGTATATCTGATAGCTACATTCCATCGCCTTGTGTATCTTTACAGAAACAGAAGGGAAGAAAAGAAATAATATAAAGAATGGAGGCTAGTGCTTTCATCTCATTTTTCATTCTTTCGAGGAGGTAGGAGTACTTAGGCACTGAGTGTAATTTGAAGTCTGTTATTAATACCTCTCAGCACACAGATATTTATTTGGTTTCTGTGTGGTTTGTTTGTCAAAGAGCTGAGCAGTAATTTCTGTATCCCCAAACTGGAAATGGAGAAGGAGGAGGAGGATAGATGGGCTTGTGGGTCTGGGCTTTTCTAGATTTCCTGTCTGATTTGGGGCCAGTTACTTTATCTTTCTGCTGCTGACAGTGAGGGATAACTGTGCTTCCTTCCCACCCACTTTCCTCTTGTGCTAATAATAAAAGGGAAAAGAAGATGTGGAGAAACTGGGACACGGCGATAGGGCTGCCCAGCTCAGAGAAGGTGCATGAACACTAACTGGGTTGGAAGCATTTTGCTTGCAACTTATGTTTTATACATGCAATATTTTGTGTTTAAGCATGTCTTCCTTGAGGGACAGGATTAAGTCTGATTCTCTGCCTACGTAAATTTTACTGCTTTCTAGGAAGGCAGTGGAATTATGCCAATATGGAGCCAATGTAAGAGAAGGGATCGTAGATCTGTCCCTTCAACTGGATCTTTTCCTGCTGGTCCTTCTTTTCTAGGCCAAGACTCATCTCAGGAAATAAATCATACTATTGAACTGAAAACCTGCTTCTGCTTTCAAACATTACTTTGTGCTTATCTTCATTTTAGATTTCTGTTTACTGGTATTTATTATGTTGCAGACTTACGGTTCAGCATCCAAATTCTTACTGACAGATGGCAAGGCAGAATGCACAGGAGTAGTAAAATAAACAGGATAAATGCACAACTGCCCATATGTCTGAGAGGCTGATACACATTTACGACTTCAGAACAAAAGGATGTTTCCAGTAGACAGCTCCAGTGCTGTGCAGGGCTTCTTGCTGTTTTCTGCCTTGCCCTAAAGTCTCTCAGTTCTTCAGCACATTTTGATCAGTTAAATTACAATATATTTTGTCCTCTCTTCTATTCCTAGATAGTTGTTTTCATCAGTTATTTGTCTCCATTCCCAAAGTACACATTTGAGATAGTGACTTTATCTGCGTTGGGATTTATTATCATATTAATGTAAGTGGCCTCTCTAATATCTCAAAATAGCAAGCTGCAGGGCAAGCTGCCTGCAGGATGGATAGCCCAGCCTAGGCAGACTTTAGCTAGATTTCCCTTCAAGTCTGAGGGCATTTTTGCCAGTTGTTTCATGCTGTGGGTCAAATGCAGTGGAAGCATTGAAGCAGTTCTTGATTTAGCCTGGCAGATAGTCCAGCCCCTCTTTCTCCTCCTCCTCCTTGTGGCGTTCTGTTGTCTTAACATTTTTGTTCTTGTTCTCTTTTTGCTTCTTCTTGCTGAAATGTTAGAACTTGCCTTCTGCTAAAAAAGATACTTTCTAAATTAGCTTTTCAATGATGGTGTGAGAGTCATCTTTAGACAACTGGTAGATACTGCCCCAGGTAGAAATATAGGATTTTTAATTTCTCCTCTTCACTCTTGAGCATCTCTGTGCCATCCTGCCGATGAAAAACATATAATCAGATACTTGTCAAAACGTGTAAGGTTTGGGTCCTCTTTTCTCCACCTGTTTCACTTTGTTTCCCCTTGTGTTTATCTAGGCTCTTGCTTACTTCACAAATAGCACCCTAAGTTCTTCAATAGAATTGTCTTTTTTTTCCTCAAATGTCATATGTGAAGGAATGCTAGATTAGAAACATGGTCATGATACAGAGAGACAGATGAAGGGAGAGCACATTATGGAATTACAGTATTTCCTGTGCAGATTGCCAGGCCCTGATATGATTTAACCTCTTTTATTGTTCTTTTTCAAGCATTCTGCCTTTTAATTGCGGTTTTGGAATTGTGCCACTTAGTTATGCCCTTTGAATGCTTCTCACTTAGCCAGTCCCGTTATCTTGATGATGCCAGATATTTCAAGGATATTCAGCAGCAACAAGCATCCCCTGTTCGAGTGGGAGAGGTACCCAGTTCCGTGAGGAATTATCACCCGCATTTAGCTGCCAGGTTTGGGTTTGGTTTTTTTTTTCCAATTTAATTAATAACCACTTTTAAGTCACTGCCAATTCTCTACTGGAGGTTTCATATCATTTTTCTCCCATTTATACATTTTAAATAATGCAATTTTGTGTAGAATATGGATGACTGAATGTTTTCTCCTGTCCAAATATATGGCATTCAATAACGTTAGGATTGTTATTGTGTCTTGCTTGCATCCCAGAGGCATAGTTTATCTATTCTTGCTGCAAGGCATTAAAAAAGAACCATGACATGTCGCAATTATGACTTGAAATAGGATCTTGCCATTGCCTAAATATAATCAAATCTAAAATACTACTTATTGCATATACCTTTCTTAGAGCTGTGCATACCTAGCTCACGGCTCACTGGATATCAGTGATGGCCATTAGCAAGAGCCCAGATAATTTTGGTTTAAGTATTGCCATGCTGTTGGGCTTTTTTTTAAAGCTCAGCCTCCAGCATTCAGCTGCCCACGAGCAAATGAAATAGCAAACTCTAAATGCTGGAAGACCCTGTGACTGTTTAGATTGAGTTTTCAAAGGTAGCCAGCTATGAAGGTTAGTAATATCCCTTCGTATATGACTCATTAATGACAATAGTGAGCTTTAATCAGCTTTGTCTAGTGGGTCTTCTAAATTCATGTAAACCATAGCAATGCTCCTTTACATACTTGCATGCATTTTAATGCAAAATTGGCTAGAGTTGGTTTCTTTGTGTGTTGGTTTGTTTTTAGCGAGCTGATGAAACAGCAAGTTGCATTATGTCGCATCGCATTTTTATCCACGAGGATCATGAACAGGGTCGAAGCGCTCGGATTCACTGAACAGAGCTCTGTTACTTGAGCCAGTAAATAGCCCAAACTGGATTGTTATTCTCCAGATACATCTCTGCTGGTGCTGGGTAGGCTATTTGTGGGCAATTGTGAACTGGCAAAACTTCAGAAGCTTGGTTTCCAGTGAGGGTTGCAGAGGGAGAGCCCCAGATTCTTCATCTATCTCCTTCCAGATTTAATGTCCCTCTGATCCCTCTCTCCCACCTGACACACACCCAGCTGACAGCAGTTTATTCTGTACAATTAAGAGCTCGGCATCACTGTTAACAATTTCAGTTGGATTTTATTAGGGGACCTGTTGGAAAATGTCAGTATCAAGCAGAGCTGTCCCAGACATGATAAAATATCAATTAATCAATCAGGGAGCTAAGTAACAGATTGGAAATGGCTTCTTAAAACTAGAGATGCTAACCCTAACCAGTTGGGTGCTTATCCCCATCCTTCTGCCAGCAGGCAGCAGAGCATCAGTTATTTGCCATTATGGCAATTTTGGGTTCACCAGTGTGCTCTTTGCAGACAGACCAACCTCCTCCAGACAGACCAGTAGGATGCAGACAGCCCCAGTCCAAAAGCCCCTTTACATTTATGCGTGTGCTGAACCCAAGCCAATAAACCTGGCAAGAGACTGAGTTTCTTGGCTCAGGCTTCGCATCGCTTGGATCTGCCCACCCTGCGTTTGGATCAGAGCTGGTCCACGTCCCCCCAGCTCTGCCTGCTGCGAAAACACATTTTTGTCTGTCGACAAAAGATGTTCTGAGATCATGAGTAGTCTTTTCAAAGACTGTGGCTTGTGAACTCTAACCGTGTTTCCAGGGAAGATTTCTCTTTGAAGTTTACGTTGCATTACGAAACAGTGGGATTTTATTTTTTTCAGTGACTTAGGTGTTTCCAAAAATATTTATCCAAAACTATGCCACTATCTGCTAATTGTGAGATTAAACATCCTGTGGCTCTCCCCAGTAGACTGAAGGAGTGCTTCAGAGATTGGTAAGCATTTCTCCTTTGCTCTGCACATTCTGCTATACCCTTCTGCTTGCCTTTAGCACTGGAAAATGCAGACGGTTTGGGAGATGCTGTGGCATCCTTAAAGATGCAAAACCTGAAATGAAACAAGTAGTATTTAGGAATAATGCTAGGTCTGTATTCACAGTATCACTTCTAATTATAGCCATTTGAAGAACTCATTTGCAATGTCCCGCTACGGTAGCGCTTATTAAAATAGAATCCTCTTTATAGTTTGGTAGCAAATTAAGAAGGGGCAAAAAAAAATAGCTATCCCGTTCCATCCGGTGTCTTTGAAAGAGATTTACCCTCCTAACTTTCTTTCTAAGGATATTCCCCTTGTTTTTTCTTGTACTCCTGGTCTGATTTTTAATGCATGACTTTCTGTCTCTCGGTAGCCAATTCCCAGTGACCTTTTTCCTCATTTCATTTTAATTTCTGTATGTAAATGGCAGCTTTCTAGCTGGAGACAGTCTTTGGACACAGCAGCAAAACCCCACTGAGAAGGAAAAACAGGCCAGAAATTTTCCACCTGAATTCTAAGTCTTACCCAGAGCTTTGGCCGCACAAAGAACTGACATGCTCAGCATTGCAGGGGCAGAGGAGCACTCACACGCAGAAGCTGGACGAAGGGCAAGCAGTTCAGGATCAAGGCCAGACCTGGGCAGCCGGGACCTCTCTGTTGGCATCTCCAGGCATCAGCACTGGATGCAGCTACTCCCACAGGTTATCCCTTTTTCTGGCACGGCTGCTCTGCCCCGGGAGGGCTGAGCAAGTGGTTGCAGCTGGCCAGAATATGGGTACACAGTTCCTAATGCTGATTTTGATAGCATTAATGTGCACCTGTTTTGGTGGCCAACTGGCACTGTGCTCAGCCTAAAATGCGTGTGTAAGCCCTGTATTAAAAGAGGCAAAAGAATTAGCGTGCATCAAACATGTCATTAGACACGTGCCTGGTAGACATAATGCAGGATAATGAATATGATCACAAGAATAAATTAATAACCGAAAATATTTTTTCTACGTATGCACACTTAAAACAGGATAAGAACTAAGTGACACTTGTGTCACCAGTTTATAATTAAAATGCAGTGCTTGAATGAAAATGTAAGCTTCAATTAGCCGGCACAACCCTGCTTCCGGCTTTACTTCCCACTGAAAAGCAACGATAACAAGCTCACATTTATTATCAGAGTTTTTCCTGGAGCTGTGCACTGAAACATGCTCACATCTGAGCCCTTTCACTGAAGACATTTTTTCGCTTCAGCAGTTTGGCATGCCATACAAAGGCTCTCTGATTTTTAGTGATGTTCACCTCCTCTTACATAAAAATGTTTTCTGTGCATATTATTTGGTTTTAGTTGAAGTCCAGGTGCACGGGTTACTGAAGAACCAAAAGGATTGCTCATCACATAGCACAATGGGTAATTATTGCTGAGCTTCACTGTACTGCACAGACAAATCCTTTCTTGGAGCTCAGCATTGTAGCTGTTTGAGAGAGAAAATACCTACGATCTAGCCCAAAGTCCTCCAAGGGTAAGAATAGATCCACTGGTATATGCTTTGCCCATTTAATTTTTAACTATCTCAAGGGACAGAGCCTCACAATTTTGTTTAGAGATACTATTTTGCATTTTAATTTCACCAGTGGGAAGTTAATACATATATAAATTATGAGGTCTCATGTGTTCCCATTTTCATCCCAAGAGTCTTTCTAGTTAGGCTTTTTGTAAAATGGTTAGATAATTCTCTGTGTTTCGTCCTCATTTAAAGCAAGATTTGTCTTCATTTGTCCACGATCCAAACAATGTTTGGTGCTGCACTGAACAAGAATCGAGCTTCTGATTTCTGCACAGGCTGGGCAGGGTCCTTGGCTTGACAGCTGAGCTCCCTGTGTAGGCAGGAAGAAAACCACAGTGTCTTGAAAGAGCAGGTCTGGAGATGTGTGTGCTGGGTGGGCACCTGCCTATGTCAACTTTCAGGAAGGTTAGTGCTGTGCTACATCTTGGCTCCTGCCCATCTGTACCTGGCTCAGCACTCCATGTGAGGGGCAATGCCACCCTTTTGAGATTCAGAGCCTTGAGGTGCCTTCTGAGAGCTGCTGATGGCAACGGTGCCTTCCCAGCAATAATCTTGCCAATGCCAAAACATAGGAACCTTTTAGTCTAGGACTTAACCTGAAGATGTCTGTCATGTCTTGAGGACATGCCGTAGGTACTCAGTTGGGCATTTTTTGCACCCTTCACATTGGTGCACAAGGCTACAGGAACTGGAGTCTAAAATAAGAAGGGAATGCTCTTCTCAACCAGTGCTTAGGACAGCTGCTGAAAGGGATCCAAACCCTAACCAGCCCCAAAATGTCAACACAGAACAGCTGAGCCTCAGAAAGTGTACTTAGGGAATATGTCCTCTCTGGCAGAGATGGGGCCAAATGTCCACATGGATATGTTTTGCAATGCCTCTTCCAATGTTTTAAGCAATTTCTACGGGCAGAATTCTTGTAGCGTAGGAGTGGATGTCAGGCCAGGAGATCTCAACTCGGAATAGATGTGTGCTCTTAGCTTTGGGTCAGGCAGCAATGTGTGGTGTGGTGTGGTGTGGTGTGGTTAGAGCCCCCAAGGACTCTTCAAGTTGTAAAAAACTACAAACCTTCTGGTTTTTCACTGGTGCTATTCACATGGGACAGAGTGACCTCTCCAGAAAGCCTTTCCAACAGCAGCAGCAGCAGCGATCTCTCTCAATAGCATTTAATAACTACCCATGGAGAAAATTACACTCTATTTAAAAGGCCAGAAAAATCATCTTCAATTTAACTCTGCTGACTTTGGTAGAATTATACCAAAAATTAGTTTTTGTTCGATATCCTTTCCCATACTAACGTTCAGTAGCTGGGCTGAAAAAGCCTTTCGAAGGCAGATTAAACAAGTCCGAATGGTGAAATATTCTTTTAATTTTCCTTCTCACACATTTTAGGTGTAGCCTGGAATGCTGCCCTTACAAGAGACATCCCTTTAAATATTTATACAGCATCAATATGTAGCCACCTTCATACGTTTTTAATGATATGTTTCTTTCTAAATTAACCATTAGGTAACCTCGTTCTATAGAATTCCATATTTTGCACTGCCTTTATGCTACCCTTGGATTTTTATTTATTTATTTCACTGTGGAACAATGAAGATGTCAAGGCAAGGCCCAGGGGCACCGTGGAAATCGAATTCTTGGAGCTCCACTGCTGTTGCCATGGTGGACACGCACTCAATAGCGCACTGTGCTGCTCTGCAAGCCAAGGGGATTAAAACCCCAGCTCTGCTGCTGGGCCATGTCAGTTCACCGTGCTACAATGGAGGTTCTTCCTTTCCATAATTGTAGTTCCCAGGATTAGCGGGGGGGGGGGGGGGGGGAATGGGGAAGAAGCCCCCCCCAAGGGGGGGAGGGGCTGGGAAAGGGGCGGGAAGGGATTCTCTTGTTTGGGGGTTTCCCGGGGGAACTCGGGTTTGGTCGGGGGGGTTTTTGG
>JANIJG010020865.1:14220-67084 GCA_024611175.1 Megaceryle torquata
GAAATAGTCAAGCAAGCCCCAGCAAAGAGGGGAAGGCACTGTGAAGGGCTGAGAAGTGATATCTCTGTTCTGAGGTTCTCCCTGGGAACTGCAGTTGTGTCTGGCAGGTTTCTGGATTTTTCCAGAGACTTTTCTCCTTCAGTTTCTCATTTTGTGTTACTAAGGTGCTACAATATGTCAAGGTGAATAGAACAAAGCCCAACACTGTCAACTGAGTCAAAGATCTTTACTATTTCCTCAGCCCTAAGTCAGGCTGAGAACCCACAGATGAGTAGAAATGTGGGCACGAGCCATGGGGTTTTATAATGGTGGGATTTATGAGTTGTTTAATTATATTATATATAATTGTGTAATTATAGTTCACTGCCATGATGGTTTCCCTCTCTCCTAAGGGGACCCTAGGAGATGGCTGCAGCCAGAGGTCATGGCTGCATGACCAAAAACTTGGCAAAGCCTCATCAGATTGACAGACAGCACATGCATCCCAGGTTTGGCAGGGAGGTTATTCCCCTGAAAATAAAAAGGGACATCAGAGCTTGTCCTGTGCCCTGTTACGCTGAAAGGAAGAGAGAAACGTTCCCCAACACTGCATTTTAAGAATTGCACCCCTTAGAGCTGATTCCAACCTCTCCTTCTCTTGCCTGCTGAAGGGGCCTTATCCTGTACTTGTTTTGTAAGTAAGAGCTTCAGTTAAGTTAGTAGAGATTTTGTCTGAGGATAATGGGCTCAACAAAATCCTGAAATGCAATTTCCCCAGGTTCCAATGTATTGAAGAACGAGATTGAGTCACAAGCAATCCCCTTCCAGCAGCAGAGCTCAGTTGCTGCTGTACACGTTGCTGATTTAGTCCGAGTAAGGATGTCACCCTCTCTTCTGCTGGCATATAAAATACTTAATAAAAAGCACAGGGGTATTTTCAGATCTTCCCTCCTATGAACTGAATCTGCTGTAACTTGGTCTGCTCAGTTTTGAAAAGTTCTGATAAAAGGACATTGGTTGCTCCAAACAAAAACCACCAGGGCTTGGCATTCCCGACGTGTGCCTCGGTAAAAGAAACCAGGCAGCAGCCGAAGTACAACGAACTGCTCTCTCCCACCACGGGAAAGGCAAGGTATGGCCAAGCTTAAACTGTGTCGTTATTTGAGGCTCTTCTTCAGGTTGCAGAGGCAATTTTTTTCTCAGTGTTTGCTGCAAATGTGTTTAAATTCGCTCTGTTTTGGAGGCAAGTAGTCAATGCATCTGAAGTGCATACTTGACATATGTTTCTTTTCACATGCTGTCCTCCATTCATTTCATGTAGCAGATGCTCAGTTTACCACTTTAAATGTATTCTTATTTACTAGAAATTATTTTAGAAAATAGCTATTTGGAACTAAACATTTCCAGCCCTTCTTCTGTGTGTGCTGGGAGCTCCTTTTTGCAGCTGTCCTGGGTGGCTGCATGCAGATGTTGACAGGTTAATTTGCATTTGAAGAGCAAGATCCAGTGAGCTAAGCAAGGGGTTTTCTTCCCTGCCTCTGAAGGCAGTCAGTGAAAAACCCCTTGCCAAATTTAGCCCTGATGCTACTCTTCTTAATTAACCAGAGCAACAACGAAGCTGAGTTTGGCCAATTGTTAGCTGCCCATTCACTCCAAGGTTGAATTAAGCCCCCTGACCACGTAAAGAAAGGCTCTTATTCTGCAAATTGATTGTACAACAGTGAAACATGAGGATGGCCCAAATTCACAGCAAGGCAATATGTACAAGCTGGTTTATCTGATTTCCACTCTATTGTCCCATTGCCAGAAACTGCAGGTCCAAACCTTCCAACTGAGGTTTCTGGTTTACCTGGCTGCTGCATACTACTAGTGTACTACTAATTGGTAATGTTTTAGTAAAAAGGAAATCCTGCTAGCTTGCACTGCTTGAGCCCCCTCCTTTTTGGAGAGTACTTTTGTTGTTGTTGTTGTTGTTGTGGTTTGGGTTTTTTTCCACTCAAAATAACATTGCAAAAAGATTTTTAGCAGAAAGACCCAAATTTAGACTTCATTCCCTCCCATCAGTACAGAAAAAGGCAGAAGTCCTGATCCACAACTGTGCTGTCAGCCTCTAGAAACTGGTGCTCCTGGTCTTTCATGTACATGATCCATTCACATGGACTCAAAGCACAATTTAGCAGGGACCAAAAGCTTTCATGCTGTAGCAGGGAGAAAAAGCTGACATTCAAAGAGCTGTAGCCCTTTCACGATCAAGGTCCATACACTTTGGTTCCTCTTCATTTTCTTCTCTTTCCTTTAGATGTTACAAAACTGTCAAGGAAAGCTACATCCAGCAGGGATTAGAGCACTGAACCTGCAGAAACATGGGAAGGAGTAATTAAGGTTGTCTTTGTTTTTTTAACCTTCCTTTCACGGCACTTCTGTGCTTCCCTGCCATGATCAGCTGTGGGTAGGTGCTGGTCTCACTTCTCCCTCATAATCCAGATTTCTGCAATTTTCCAGTTTCCTCGTGCTGGTCCAACACAAGTTACAGCTGCAGCTGGGTTTGCTGCACATCCCCGTAGTCAAGGCTGCTACAGGGACAAAGTTTCCCACCTGAACTTTGGCGGTTTTGCTGTCCACACGCAGGTATTGTAAGGAACACAAATAACATGTTGGACTCAAGCTCTGTTTTGCAGAGTTCATGGCAAAATTCTTACTGATCACAGTCAAGTACAAACTAATTCATCACCCCAACTGTATGTGGGTGCGGTAGGAGAGGCCGCTGGCACACGGCACTTAAAGAAAAGTTTCTTCCAGTCCCTCATTTGCATCATGAATGAAGCTTTTCTTGTAGATATCTCTTCTTTTTTTTTTTGGTTTTTTTTTTTCTAAGAACTTATGGGGAGGGGATAGGAAAGGAGAATGTTGCTGTTAGTCATGATTCAGGTACCCATGGCGACATGAGATCACTCCACACTGTTACCAACACAAGAAGATTACCCGATACAAGAATAACAAAGAACAGAATTTTTGACCTTCAAGATTTTCTTATCTGTAAACATTTTAACTGTATAGCAATGCAACCCAGCTTGTCAACAACCAGAAATAAAAGAAAAATAAAACTAATTTAAAGCCCCGCAGTGGCAGTGGAATAAATTCATACATTTATCATTTCAGAGGTTCCCATCGCTCCTGCCTCGTTTCCTGGAAGGTTTAAATTATTAGATTATTTTTTTCTTATGTTATGTTTACTCTCCTAAGAATAGAATACAATTTACAGAAGCTGATATGGATGAAAAAGCATTTTCCTTTTGCGCTGTTGCTCAGAGTTAACACACACAAACCTGCACCTTCCAGCTTTCCAAAAACTTCAGTTCATACCATCAAATAAATTAATTCAATATTCAGAAATATCTTTGGAAATCCTTAAAAGAAGAGGGTTTATTACTTGAACTTTCACTTAAGAAATGCCATGCATCCTAGTGTTTGGTGCAAGATTTTATTGGGTCCAGCTAAAAAGGCAGATTCTTCACAACACTTACATGTGGGGCTGGTCCTGCCAGTGCTAGCACTGCAGATATTTGCACGAGGAAAGATCCTTAAAGTGAAGAAATGCAGGGTGAGCAGCTGAGCTTACCATAACAGCTGGAAAGAACCTAGTACAATGGAATTCAATACCTGCTCCTGTAGATCTCCCAGGTTTTCTGCTTCTGAGGCAGAAGGGTGATTTTTAAGCAGAATTAAACTTGCACATCCATAAATTATTTCTAGTGACTTACTCAAAAATAGCAATTGGAGCCTGACTCGCAATGTCCTTACACGGGGCCGGAGTGGGACCAGGCAGTCTGCCCACGCCTGGGAACACGACAGTATCAGCACACACCTGAATCAAACACCCCTCCTGGGGTCTGGCACCTTGGGCTGGGGACACACTCTCGGCGTCCCTTGTCGCTCCTCTGACATGGGTAGAAGGGAATGGCCAGAGTTTGGGGTCTGGACATCTCACGAAGGTCTGAGCCAGTGAGGGAGAGCCAAGGTTAGCTGCTGATAGAGGCTAATGGTAAAGTGCTTTCCCCCGAGAGCAGGGGAGCATCATGCTGCATGACTCAGAGGCTCAGCTGAGTCACAGCCTCCCGTGGATTCTCCTGTGATGGGAATGGGTTAGACAACGTATTCAAGCTTGGGCTTGAAGTCACGATCCAAATCATCGTGTTCAGGCTCCTCATTTGCTTCATGGGGAGAAAGTATGTTGCGCTTCTTAGAGAAGAAACAGGAGTCTTTGGAGGGGGAAACCCAGCTCCTGGATTCCCACTCATGAGAGTGCTTTTAGAAAAAATAAAGCCAACAAAACCCACAAGGGGATGACAGTATCTCTGCTGGAGCCCCTCAGCGGTCAGCAAAGGTACACCTGGCATATTGAGTACTCACCAGCTAGCAGGACACATCAGCAAAGATCACCTAAGGCACGTGGAGCTGCTAAGGAAAAGCATTGACATCACATGTGGGTACAGCTTGCTGACTTGAGAGCAGATCTGCAGAGGGGTTTAGGTGTTTCCATCCCCAAAAAGTAGAAACTCAGCTTACAAACCCCAGCGTCCTGGACAGTAAATGGCACTGAAGAGCAGAGCTCAGGAGCTGGACCCTAACAGTGAGCAGGCTGGCATCAGACCTCAGCTTTGCAAACCCACGGGGCTGGCGTTTTGGGCTGTGCTCATCCCAAGGGATGGACATCACATGTATGGTCCTCTGGCTGGAGTGACAGCAGAGCAGGCATGCATCAGTAGATGCCCGTGCTTCCCTCGCAGCACCATTAGAGTTAAATGGCATGGCACATCCTCGGTCTCCATCAGGTATTTTCTGGCACATAACCCAGTGAATCCAGTCTATGGAGCGTGAGTGATCTATAGTCACTAGGCAAACTTTCTCGAGAGCTTATTTAGGAGAGAAAGCCCTGATGCATCGGTAGCGCTGTGTGCAGGAAAGCTGCTGGAGCCAGTTGATATTTTGACATGACTGAGTATTTTTAGAGCCATCCTATGGTGCAGGATTTTAAACTTCCATTTCACAGCCCTTGAAGCCTGGCAAACTTTCATTAACATTTGATGCATTGAAGTCATGCAAGGTCGGGGCAGAGGGTTGGGGGGGGGAGAAGGCAGGAGAAGTAAGAAAAAGAAATACACCTTTCAGGAGTGGGTAGTCTGCAAAGTTTCTGTGAAGCTTAGAAAAAAGCCTCCCATCCCTCCTTTTTCTGCTTTTAAAGTACCCAAACCATTCAGAAAGTATAGCTAGAATCCCAAACCATGGCTGTGTGGGAGAGTCTTGTTTAATTAAAAGATAACTTAAGTTAACATGTTAAATACCTGGAGTCCCTCTGGCCCTTGAGGAGATTGAAGCACTTTCTAAACAGAGAGCTCCCCACCTGAGAGGGATTATGCCTCTCTTCTTCATCCCTTATTAAGCAACTCTGCTAATATAGGGCTGTTTGACCCCTAAATCCCCAGATTACTTAAAAATCATCGTGCCTCCATCCTAGAGAGGAGAACCTGGGACTCAGAGCAGTTAAAGGCTTTGCTCCCAGTTCCCACTGCACGTGCTGCCATTTCTGCACAGCACAAAGTAAGGCTTTTCTACCCAAATTTATACATGATGAAAACACTCCTTCCCTGGCTACAAGGCAGACTTTCAACTGGAAAATAAATTAACAGAAACTTTATTTTTTCCCCTCATACACATACACACACACACGCACACAGAGTCTCTTTGCACACAACTGAGATTTTTCATAGGCAGAGGGAGTTGGAAGAAGAGATATATTTTTGTCTTCTTGGCAAAAATATACTGGCAGGGTATCACTGAGTTGTAAAGATTGAGTAAGTACCAGAGTGAGGCCCCGTTAAGAGAAGCGGGTTTTGGAAAGCTGCCCTTTGGCCGCCAGCACCGTTGCAGGGATGCTGCCCTGGGTGGGGGGGGGGTCCCAGCGTGTAGGACCCTAAACAGCTTACACAGGCTTCTGTGGGGGAAGAGGCGTTTGTAATACCTGGAAATGAGGAGCTGTCAGCTCTGCATCACTCCAGATGAAGTGTCTGAAGGGGAGAGGAGCTGTAAATCTCCCCTTGCACGTGGCACTGTTCCCAGGCGGTCGGAGCCACTGCCTGCCTCCCAGGATGCATACCTCTCTGGAGGTCTCGCCAAGGTGGTGACAAACTGGTCCTCTCCAGCTTTCAAAACTCGGCAGGAAATATGGTCCCCAAAATGCTATTATACAAGGGCAGGGAGAAAAATGAAGGACTGATGAAGGAGGACTGCGAGGGAGTCAATGGCACAACAGACAGGCACATAGGCACCTGCTATTTGTCCAGTCTTCCCAGAAAAAGGAAAATTGCCTGGTTCTCTCCTCCCATCTGCAAAGCTTCCCAGACACTTCCATGCCATCCTAGGACAGCAAAAAGCAGCAAGCAGTTCTGGTTACAGTAGAAGATGTGCCTGATGACGATAAGGGTTGGGTCTTTCAGATACATTATTTAAAACCAGTTCTAATTCTGAGATTGGATTGTCCAAAGCTGCCACACCATTATCCTTCCCCAGTGCAGGGAGAGGCATTTCATAGTAAAACAAAATTCTGAAATGCTGAAAGTAGACTCTGAAATCTCAACAATAAAATATTTATGCATCTGTGCTTTAGTGCATTGTAATTTTGCATGATATGCTTTGCTTTTCAAGACTGACTAGATTAAGGCACTTCTGATTCATTAAACACATCTTCCCCAATGCTGTCTCTACAAATATTGTTGGGCCATGGTGTTTAGTTGTATTTATTAGCTGGTATAACAAGGAGGTTACATCTTCCATAAACCTGAGAGGAACCCACTTAAATGTGTTGCTCTGAATCTCAGCAGAGAAGAAAACAGTTCTAATGAATAATTAAAGCTTAAAGAGGTCATGCTGCTTTTGCAGTCTCATTTTTATTTGCCACTGCTTAGTTTGCATTAGGAAATAGGAAGTTTCAGGTGCAAGAGCCAAATGAAATGTCTTCTACATGTGTTCATTTAAACAGATCTATTTAGTAGCTGCCTCCATTTTTGTGTATTAAGTCATTTGTTAACTGTAATAATTTAAATCGGTCCTGAGAATTCTAAGTTTCAGGCTCTTCATTTTTATCAGGCAACGGCTTTGTGCATCCCCTTGCCTTCTGTCAGTAGTGTGAGCATTGAGTCTTCAGCCGGGCAGGGCTGTGGATGCAGGCAGAGCTGCTCTGGGAGGACCCAAGTTGCCATCTGGTCCTTGTCTCTGCAGGCACTACCAATCTGCCAAGATCCTGCTCTCCTCCTAGGCCCTCTCCTCACCTCCGGCCACCCACCGCCCACTGTTCCCATCTCCTCCTCTTCAGCAATCTCTCCCTCCCACTTTCTTCCAAGCTTCCTTTCCTCCTCCTCTGAGAACCGTCTCCCATTCCTCCCCTCTCTGACCCAACGTGCTCCTTTTCCTCCTCCTTTTATACATCGCCCTCTGCCTTCCTCCCCCAGGTGCTTATATTCTCCCAGAGCTGCTCATCATTTTACTCCTCCTCTCAACATGTCCCAGTGAAACCAGCCTGCCCATCTCCTACATAAGTCAGTCCGCAGCTTGGGACACACCACACACCATCCTGGCTGCCACAGCACTTTCTACCACCAAATGCCTGCCAGCACCTACCCTCCATGAGGGTATGGCACCTTATGGGTTGCCCACGCTGCTGGGAATGAGGAGTAACCAAATCAGTAATAACTCTAGTTTGATCTAAATTCCTTAATATTTCCTTTATATTTTCTTCCAGGATATATTACAGTTGAAAAATATTTTAGCTCCTTTTTTTTTTTTTTCCACGCTGGAACCTATTTTTTTCTAACCAGCAGCTCTGTTACTTGTTCCCATGGTTAGAGATTAGCCCCAAGTATTCAAGCAGACAACATGAACCACACTCATGTCTTCTACTCAACTGTCTTTTCCATTAATACATTTTTGAAACCTTTGCCTCGCATTCCCCAAATCCAACCATCAGCAGAGTTTGGCAGCTACACCCCTTTCTCCTAACCTTTAGATACTCTGTTGTCATCTGCCTGGTTTCAGTCCCGCATCACTGATTGTGCATGATCAATCTCTAGAGGTTTAGCTTCTATGTATAACTCAACAAGCTGGCATGGAAGTGAGGAAGACATGCTCCAAAATGAATGCAGATCCAATTCAAGGTCACTGTGTTATGAAGACAGACATATTGCAAGCATTCCGTTCAATTAAAATGATTTATGGAGTGAAATTTCCCTATTGCATCATCAATATCTAACTATTTTTCTGAATGCCATCATCTTACGATCAATCACTATGGACTGAAAAGACTTGGAACTATTACAAGATTCCAGGAGTGTCCAAATATCCTGCATATTCCTATTCTGTTAACTAGTGAGCTCCTGTATCACTACTTCCCAGTGTAACCTTTGCCTTTTTGGGGTTTGTTTTTTGTTTTTTCATAAAAGAAATAACCTTTGTGGTGCATGAATGAGCCAGAAGAAGGTTTGTAAAGAAACAGTTCAGTTCCACATGTCAGGTTAGAGACATTCCCTGCTATTAGAACAGACAATAATTCATTTTATGCAGAGTTCATTATGGGATGCTTTGTAAGCTTCTGCTACACCAAGAGCTCTCACAAGGAGTATCAATACTATGAACCATTTTTCTACCGACTGGTTCTGGAGGGTTTTCCCATTACAGAGGGAATCCCCTGCACATTACCCCAAACATCCACAAGGAATACCTGGGTCCTCGTTCCGGAGAGTTGTTTCTTAAACTTTAGTCTGCTATATGACAACTGCAAGCCTTGAAATATGGCTGTTTTGGGAACGTAAAAAGCCAGCAGTTTAAGAGGTTCTAAAAGTAACAATTAAGAATGAGAAGGCAGCACCTCAAGGCTGCACCTTCGTGAAAGTTGAAGTGGCAGAAAATACAGGCCACAAAGCATCACACTTTGTCCTGGGTACGTTTCATCTAGTTCAAGAGCCATATCCATTCTGCAGACATGACCATGACTACGTCTCAAATGATAAACTCAGGAGGGACTTTGAAGAGGCATGAACATCCATTTCCTTACATTTCCTCCCCCAGGTAGTGACGAGCCATGATACAGGCTTTATAGACATGGTGTGATAGTAAGAGGTGAAACCATCAATCCCTGGTTGATCACCATGTTAATGAGGGAGAACTGATGACTTACTGAAGTAAGAGAAACCAGATGGATAAAACCCAAACTATCCCTTAAGGGAAACTTGATTCCAATTGTGCCAACACAGGAAAAAAGCACATTTTGACAATGTGAAAATAAACACAATTTGTCATTTTGCAGAATATGAACGCTTCAGCAGGCAGAGCGACTATCTGTTCTCAGAATTGTATCCGGTACAATTTGGCATTTCAGCCCTCTCGTAATGATTGATGGACTGGCAGGAATCTGCCTGAATGAGCAGGCTTTGTACCGGTGAATGTATGTCAGGGTCAAGAATATTGGGGAGGGGCGTAAAAAGAGTAGCTTTTGTTCCAAACCAAGATATACCTGAATCCTGCCTAGCATGCAGGCCATCTTGGCTTTTATCCTGCTGCTCTCTGAGGTGCTGGCTGATGATGGCCACTGTGCAGTTACAGTTTTGAACAATGAGTTAGTCTCTTTGTGCCAAAAGAACTGATGGTTACTAAAATACCCCTTTAAATGAAGACATTTGGGAACAGAATGTAATTAGAAGCTGGAAACTCACTGGAGAATGACTTTCGGTTCAAGGCTCTGATGGGTGAAGATGCTCAACCTGAGAAGTCAAAACCAACTCCTCAGTTAGTGTTAGGCCAATTTCAGCTAAGTCAACTACACAGAACTCTAATGGAGGTTTCTACCCAAGCTCCAAACTAATCTTAAAAGGACGAGGATGGTTATATCAGCCACCTAGAAACAGCTTTGGCAAAGTGGCAGCAGAGCAAAGTATGGAAATAAGTGGTGAGACAAACTTCTGGGCTGCCGGGATAAAGGACTGCGGCATGAGATGCAGGACGAGACGAGGTGTGAAGACTGAACACAGCAAGCGTGGGCCAGAGTGGTAGATAGAAAAGCAGACACAGGAAAGTGAGTTAACAACCCCATGACAACCAGAAATGTTGACAGTCTCTTGGGACTGAGCCAGGCATGGGAACGCTCACCGTGGCAGGGCTAACTTAGCTCCAACGGGAAAATGTTCCTCAAGCAGCATCACCAACGTTGCCCCCCAGAAAAACACCTCATATCCAGGTTGAGGAATTGCCCCTATTTCCCTGTGCAGGTGATTTACAAAATGCAAGCTGAACATCAGGGCTGGAAGAATGTCAGTGTTTCTTCCTAGAAAACATGAAGTAATTCCCTCAATAAGCTCCATAAAAAGGAGCAATAAAAAAAAGCCTAAAAAAGGCCACAGAGCACACACACACGCACAAAATTCCCTCCACTTTGCCTTAAAAGCAGCAGCACGAGAGGACATGGTTAATAAAGAGCAGATTTCAAATGGTAGTAGGAAGACCATCAACCATGCACAGAGGGGCTACAGGGGATGCCTGAGCAGTGGAATGCTGCAGCACGCGACTTTATCTGCTGTTTGGCTGAGGAAAGGCAGCAGGGAAGGGGCGAGGAGCATTCCTGAATAACCTCAGTCACGACTTCCACACCAAAACACTGGGTTATCAGAGGAACATTTGAAGAAAATGGAAATGAAGTCACTCAAAACAACATGTAACATACAATCAACATTTACTTACTTTGCTGATGTCCTACATTCCTCTGATACTATTGGTATTCACTGTGGCAGCACAAGGACACTTAGTTCTTTTGGCAGCAGTTTTGTAATGACCGAAGAGAATTCTAAGGACAGCAGCCAGACACCGTGATGTGTTTTATTAGCTCCCAGATGTGCAGGTGAGGTGAATCTTCAGGAAGCGCATTTCGCTGCCACAGATTTTTCTAACACCACTCAAGGTCTCAAATAAAATCTTATAATGGAATAAAAGGCAGTCATCGAATTTTAAAGTCGTCTTTGGCAAAGATCTTTTCTGCATCTCTTAACTTCTTACACAGAAATGCAAACCCACAACATCTTTGATGGTATTTGCCCAGCTGAAAACAGAAGGTCAACTGCTGAGGCTGTATGCCCACCTGAATTATAACTGACTGAGCCTCTGCAGGCACTTCCCTGGATGCCTTCTGCTGTAGGTGATCCAGAATCTGGAGATGCTTTACCAGGCTGTACAACGTAACATTCAGGTGTTAGGTCCTGGATTGCAGCTCAAAGAGCAAAATTATTGAAGCCTGAACTAGAAGTTACCACCCAACAGCTGTTTTCTTCACCCCCCTAAGAGAGATCCTGTCTTCTCCTGTGTGGCTAACTTCTTCAGGTAATTGTGAACATCTACTGGTATCTGGGGAAGATCAGCTAAGGCATCACATCTGGGCCACAGGCAATTCCAGAGTGTTAGAAAAGGGTGGGTCTTGACACAAAGGTCAAACTGCCCAGGTGGGAACCTCACTGGCTGCTATTTATGGCAATGAAATTGTCACTCAGATCAGTGACGACAGATCTTCTGCAGTGCAGAGCATGAGTTCCACTACAGTTTGAGGCCACTGTGGAACAAAGCCATGCGAGGTATAGAGCAACACAACCTGCATTCTGCAGGGATATGGTGAAATGAGAAGCTGTGAGCTGCCGCTGCTTCCAACGGAGAGAGCTTTGTGGAGGAGCACCAAGGAGTCGCTGCAGGCAGCAAAAGGCAGTCAGATCAGACACTGCCACAGTGCAGGCAAGGTGGGGAAAGCAGATTATGATGTCCTAGAGTAAATACTTGAGAATGGTGATACAATAAATACAGGAAGGAGCATTAACTACTATACAAAGGGAAGAAGTGGAGGTTAATGGTGGGATTGAGAACATCAAATGACTAGATAAACTCAGATCTGTTCCTAGAGAAAACGTACTTTTGCCAGACTTGAGGCAACTGGTGAGTGCTAAGAATAAAGGCCGGGGTGAGAGCGGAGCATGATCCCCTGCCAGCACCAGCTCATTCACAAGCACGTGGGCAATGGCAGCTGCGAGCTGCTCCAGCGGGCATCTCCTCCAGCACCAGAGTGGTCTGAGCCCTCGTGAGGTGTTAAACACACCGGAAAGATGTTCTGCATTCAAAAATATGAAAGAGGAGCGAGATGGAGCAGGCAGCAAAAGCAGCTGGTAGCTATTCACGTGGCATCGAGGGGACTGATGTACAGCTCTGAGCAGCGGAGGGTCTGTAGGCAGCAGAGGGGGAGGACTGGAAAAGGGGGAAATTCATGTCACAGCAGAAGATAAGAAAATAAGAGAGTTGAGGAGGAGTTTTGCTTTGCCCACCAGACAATTGAAAATAGATCAAAAGAAGAACCCAAAGGGTTTGTTAGAGCTGACAGCTCCTAAGGAAGAAAGTGGGGCAAATTTCATACATTTCAATATTTTAAAATCATTTTCCTTTTGCCCAGGAAGTAGAGGGGGAGCAAACAAATGGAGGAGACCAGATTCTGATATCACTGTTACTGGGTGAGACAGATTTGAGTCCACTCCACTGAAATCAGAATCTGTCCCTTAAGTAGGCAGTTCACCTCCCTGCAACGAGAACCAAGTGAATGTTATGGGATGAAAGGAATTTGATGGGGAAAAAATAAAATGTTTTTGTCTCACTGTCTCAAAACCTGTAGAGAAACATGGTAAAGATTTAGGACAAACCCCTTTTAAAGCCTCAGCTGAGCTGAATTTGCTCTTGCTGGCCCATGACACACATGGACAGGTAGTGATTTTCAGCTGGTTTATGGCATCATGCTAGCCCACAGTTATGAGAATAGACTTCTAATCTTTTTAGGTCCGAAGCATTTTCTGAAAACAAGACCTACTCTGGCAAAAGTATAACAATAACCTCAGGTAACAGCAGTGCTCATCATCCAATTCACCTTCAGGAAGAAAAAAAATATACAAACTGTTATATGGACAAATATATCCAGACTGGCAGTACTCAGGGGGTGTCAAGCAGCATCTCTCTCAAAAACAAGCTATGCTTTAAAGTTTCCACCTTCACAAGGCTCTCACAGCAATCAAACTTTTTGCAGAGGCAGACACCCAATAAATGTGTATTTAACTTCCCAAGGCTTCTTTCTCTGCTGGGTCCATCCTCCGTGGTGATGAAGGTGGCATTAGAGCAGCAATGTGGGGTAGCAAATACACATGGGATGTGTTTTGCACACCACCTGCATCAATACTTCATGATTTCTTTTATAATGACAGCATTAAATGCTCTCTAGCAGAGGCTCACAGGATCTGTGCTCATTCAAGTAACTTAAGGACAGGCTTATGAAACTCAGCAAACAGCAGGAGTCAGATAATCAAACTAAGGACAATTTAACATAGAAAGTGCCAAGTTACAGAAAAATACCTAATGCTGTTCCTGGTGGCCTGAGTGGAGAGCTCAGGACCATAACAGTCTCTGCTTGACCATCAGCACCACAAAGCAGGTTTTGAAGGTAAAAGGAGGTGCACTACCCAGTCTTCTTTTCAAGGTTTGGGGTTTTTTTTTTATGATGAGAGGAATGAAAAGAAATTTAACTCGACAGCTGCATTCGCTGTTATGTGTCAATCCAGTGAGACAGGGGAGTTGTACTGGTAGAAAATCAAAGAAATGAACACAGTGCACAGATAGACCCCGTGCTATAAATTCTGCAGAGAGGAACATTTTTTGGCATGTCTGATCTCCTTTGCTCACTATGGCTCAAATCACGGGGTGAAGGATTTCAGAACTTGTCAGCAGAGAAATCTTCCTAAGGAAAAAAATATATTACTGTTTCTCTTCTCATCTGACAGAGTCCAGCACTGACACACTCCCACTCACTATAAATAGAGGTTCTCCACTGTTGTCCAAGGGAAGTGCAAAGCCGTGCCATTAAGGAGACCCAGTCCCACACGGCATGCTTGGATGGACACTGAATTCAGACAACTTCTGTTACAATACCCCCTCTTCGCATGTCATGCTCTTCTTGTTGTCTGTGATGTTATCAGTCAGTCAGACTTCTCTGTGCTGATACGTTCAGAAAACTTGTCATTTAATCATTCAAATATTCAAGTGTCGCAGTAAATCAGGCTAACGGTTGGCTCTGGAACCCAAGCACAGCTTTTAATCACAGCATAGATGCAACAAGCAGAACCATCAGGCCAAATTTCCCACAGTTCCTTACTAATTGCCTTATTTTTGATATACAGTCAGCTCCTTGCAACTTGTATTCCCTGTATCTGCAAGCACTTGCTGTCAAATGATCTTAAAGATATTTCCTTCCACATCTTCACATCATCCCAGAAGACTCACATTTGCCAGAAAGAAATCAGCTGGTTAGTGGGATTTTAGGCTGGACAATTACAGAGTGTATTTACCTGCCCACAGGTAATTGCTGCAGCCACGTGACCACTTCTGCAGCTGACACTCATAGCACTCATTCCATCAGTATAACCCCCCCTCAGGAGAGAACCCTGCTTAACTCTATTAATAGTGTGTACGTGTGCGCGCTAAGTATCTGTAGCTGCTCAAGAGCAACAAGAATGTGGTGCATTGGCGGGGGAGAGTTTGATCCAAGGAGGTCACAGATGTCTGGTGTCCCCTGAGAAAAGAAGAAAGGCTTTTCAACCAAGTCCCAAACCCAACATTTTACTGCATAGACTCACCGAGAAGGGTGGGAGAAAGGTCTGGAAGATGAAATAGTTAATAGAGCAATAGCTCTGCAGAAGCTGTTGATGGAGAAGGAGCAGCAGCTCGACCCATCTATCCTCATGCGTCTCCCACTGCTATCAGATATCGCCTCCTGTAAGCTCGTGCTCAGAGCAAGGAGATGAAAATTGCTATTGACAGAAGTACCCCGCAGACAAGGTCCTCTGCTGCAAAGCTGCTAGCGTCTTGCATGGTGGAAACCTATTTTAAATGACAACAGAACAGGAATGTTATGGAAAGATCTCGTTGTATTTAGAGTTCAGGATTAGGAGGGGGAGAAAACAAAAGTACAGGCTTCCTTGACAAATATTGTCAGACATTTAAGTGCTCTATCTTCCAGTGATGATCTGCACAAACGCTTCCAGGGCATCAGGGAATGCTGTCATTGATAAATACTAACCATGGGAAATGGCTGTTTCAAAGACATGGCTGATGGTATGGCCAACAACGATGTCATCATGTATTGCATGGCCACAAACAAAGTTAATAGGGGTTTGTATCCTACAGCATCAACCATCACTCTCAGTCATCAAGAAATAAAACCCCAGTGAACAATACTTCAGTGGTACAGGCAGGATTATTACAGCATTATTTGAGAAAGAGCAAGAAGAAGGTAACTTGTCACCAGAATTTAGGATCAGTGCTTTGATTTACTGCTGGAAACTCCATGTACTTTGAGATCTCAAACCCCAAACCAAAAGCTTAATCTTCACTTAGGCACTACAATTCCCTCCCTTATCACATTATCTGAGTACATCACACTCTAATTACAGTTATCTGAACAACACTTAGTGTTAGATTGGGAAGGACTAACCTTGTCAAAGAAGCCCTTGAACACAGAGTAAAGCCAAGTCAGAAACAAGTTTTAGTTTTTAAATGACAGCTCAGTACACTGCAAC
This sequence comes from Megaceryle torquata, assembly GCA_024611175.1. Lineage (NCBI taxonomy): Eukaryota > Metazoa > Chordata > Aves > Coraciiformes > Cerylidae > Megaceryle > Megaceryle torquata. The sequence continues at coordinate 29,886 of JANIJG010020865.1, forward strand.
CAGGAGGCAAGAAATGTTCTTACACCATCAGCAGCACTTCAGAAAATTTGCCTCCGTTATCATTAACCTAGATCCTGAAGTCCTGGCTCAAAATTCAGAAGAAAGTTATTATAATGAGGAAAAAAGTGCATTACAATATTTGTATTTCTAAAAGCATCATTTAAAACATATCAGTAATCATTCAAAGAAAGGAGTAATACTTAGAGTGTCTCAGTGGGATACTATATCTTACTCTCAAGAGGTATCCAGAAGTGCTTCTCAGTATTTTAGTATCTGTTAGGCGGTGATTACAGTTTATTTATCTCTCTCTGGTGGCTACAGAAGTAGGAGTTAAATATTCCATCTTCCTCTCCAAAGTATGTGACTGTATCCTCATATTCATGCAAACCCTCTTCCACGTCACATCCTGTTGTGGAAAACAGCCCATGTGTGCCTTACTGAGTGTGGACCAATGGCCACATTGGTCTGCACATTTCTTCAAGACATCCTCTGTGAAGCCTCAGAGAAGAGCTTCAAGGAGTTCAAGCCTTTTTCAGATCCTGTCGTGTAGTTCTAACTGAATTTGAGGTGTTTCCTTTTCTGCCATCTCTTCTGTTTCATGGCTTTTATTCTTTTGTGTTGTTTGCATACTAGGGCATGGAGACAGGAAATCTGTTTCGGTTTGATTTTCTATATTTAAGTACAAGTCAGGCACTTCTGTTGTGCTTTTCAAGCTGACCACTTCTTCAGTAGCTGCCACTCAGCTAGGTTTAATTTTTCCCAAATCAGAGTTTTAAAGTCCATCGTTATGAAAAAAAGAAATAAATAAATAAAGGTATTGTTGCATTTCCTAGCAAGGCTTTGTTTCCAATACTTTGTGGATTAAAAGATCCCTCAATACCCTGTAGATCAGCAGAGTTCTTGATAGTTTGTCAAGCCTCACTGAGAGTTTAATAAGCTGCTGCTGAGTTATATGACACCTGTTAAGTTTATGGGGAAAAAATATCCAGTCTGCTGCTATTATTAGCTATCAAATACCATTGACACTAGAGAGGACCCTGAACTAATATCTATAATCTGAACTAGAGAAAAAATATTGGGAAGAATATTTTGCATTCCCAGGCTTTGCTACAGGTCCAAATTTCACAGTCATTTGCTATTTCTATAAAAAGTTGGTCCAAATGACTAATCTTAGTATTCCTAAAAAGTGGAAATAGAAAGGAATCCTCAAGCTAGTCTAGAATTTTCTGTTCAGGGTTAATTACCCTCTTTTCACCTCTGCTAGACTTGCTGATACACTTTTGTGTGAAAGGCTCCACATATAAGCACCAGAAAAGGAAGGTCTCCAACCGTGAAGGGGGAAAGAGCCCAGATGCTGCTAATACCAACTCATCCTGTCCTGCTGATGCATTTCAGTCCTGTGGTGGAAGGGATGGCCTCACGGCATCCACATAAGAGAAAGTTCTGCTGAGAAGCCCATTTTGTGCAGAAGTTTAATAACACAAGGATATTTTACAGAGGTCAAACCCCTCCACCAATCCATCACTGCTGCAATCACAAGAGGTTTAGGGAACATTTCAGTCTTGCAGACTTCGTGTCTCACAACTGAGTTTCTGGAAGTGCTGCCCATGTCCATGCTCTGTGAATGGGCAAGCACACAAAGCAGTTTTGGTGGACAAGAGCTCTCCATGCATCTGCTTGTTTGCATGGAAGTTGGGGGAGCTCATTTAACTGTGTTACCTCTACTTTTGCATCAGCTCTGGATAAATTCAACCAGCTATCTTAAAAGCTATTGAAGAAGTTCAAGATATACAACATATACAAGATATACAACAAATATACAAGAACAGAGTTGGTGAAAAGTCTATTTCCATAGGAAATTAGGGTGAGAATGTTATTTAGATTTTTTTTTTTCCTTAATGAATAGGATAGGCTAAAACTCATACTCTGAATGTATTTCCTCTAAATCAGCACACCATAATGAAGAGACTCAAATAAATGACCATCCAGTCTCAAAGGCCTTGTTATGCTGGCAGTGATTTAGTTTCATTGCGTGAACTGCCATAAAAATAAGCACTGGGATCTTTAAAATCTGAAATTTTGGATTGCCTTGCTGGAGAGCCATCAGGAGCAACAAAACAGCTGATGGCAAACAGGGGGATGCACGGGCAAATGTGCTCAGCGGGAGCGGTCCCAGCTGAAGTGCTGTCATCCACCTGGCAGACAGGGCAGGTGTGTCACTTCCAGATGTGACGTGAGCCACTTACTCCATGTTCACAGCCTTTGAAGTGCTGTGCAGAGAAAGCCTGAGCCGTTACTGCAATTAGAGTAGGTACATCATTTACTGGAAGAATTAAATGCACTGTAGTAGCAAACCTGCAGTTGACACTCAAAGGGTGCAATTGAAATCCTCCGGATTAGTAATTCTTTTGAGATCTTTGTAATCATTGGTAATAGGTAGTGAAATAAATCCACGTTTATATCCTACAGACTGCAGCTGTGCTTCTGTTAAAGTAGTATTAACTGATGGGTTTTAAATCCTTCTGCCAGCTCGAGCCGTAAGCACCAAAACTCCTGTGCAGAGGATAACTCATCCTGGGTGATGTATGTTCCTGAGCACGAAAGCGCTGGTTAATGAATAATGAAAGCACCACGGCAGAATCGCACCTCAGGGCTTCGCTCCCGCAGTGAGCTCTCTGGGGAGAGGTGCCCGTGCTGCTCGCTGTGCAACAGCTACCCAACTGCAGCTAGGACTGCATAACCGTGATAGAAAAATCATGCAACATACTAATGTAAAGCTTTACCCAGATGGACAAAGTGCGGAACCTCACCTTGTTCGGTCGAGCAAGGGGGTTCATCTGGCCAACTCTGGTGCTGTTCCTTCAGGTATCAGGAGTGTGCACTCGTGCCCTGACTTACTGCAAAGGCTCCCAGTTAACTAAACAAATATGCCATTAAAAGCTGAGTCAACTTCGAGGGGGGACATACAGGTTTAAATTGCAGCAGGAAGAGATTTATGGACATGTTTTCCAAGCCTAGAGAGTAATTGAAGTGGCCTCAGACAGTTCAGTATTCACCAGCTCTGATAAGAGAAGCCAGCACTTCACTGGGGACCAGATAGGAAGGGTGATGGGCATCAGTTTGGCACCTGGCTTTGCTGGGAAGGCCCAGCCATGGAGCAGCAACCCAGACTGACAGCCGCTCTAGGAACAGAATGAAGCTTTGCAAACTTGGTGTGCTTGTAAGATAAGCGTAGTGTTGATAAGGTAAAGCACAGAGAGATTAAAAACCTCCAGGGAATAATATTAGTGGCAGTCTGAAGAAAAGAGCCCAGGAATCCAGTCTCTCCCTTCCTTCAGCTTGGCTTCAACCCAGCCTGACCAAAATTCGTGACCTTGGAGATGGTTTTTTGATGGTCTAAAAAAAATCAGTGACCAACCCTACAGGAGAATAATTTACTTATACAGCCTGGGTGGAAAGGGAAATAAAAAAAAAAGATGGCAGAAGTGCAACTACCTGGTTCTATTCCTTATGGGTTATATTTGCTTTGTTTTCCTTTAGGAATCTACAAAGGACATTGCTTCCGAATCAACCACTTCCCTGAAGACAATGACTATGACCATGACAGCTCAGAATACCTTCTTCGTAAGTGAAAATTTATACTGAATACACAGAATTAACAGACGTGGCCAGAGAGACTTTCCTCTGTTTCTCTTCTGCAGAGTGCAACCCAAGTCTATTCACTGCAAGAGACTGGCCCAAACTGAGTGTCACAGAGCAGTGGTAACATGTGTCCAGTTTACACTGCAGCTGACACAACTGTGACCCCTGGGGATTTCCATTTCAAGGGTTTCCCTCAGCCAGGGGAATGGTTACAATTGTGGTGCCCATTCTTTAAACATTATATGTAAAAATTTCAAATGGAAATCAGAGCTATCATTCCCAGACTGGCAGGAATATTTTACAGAGCGGGTATTTATCTGATTAGTGTATCAAAACAGGTTTGAGGAGTGGATTCCAGCCCATTAGGAAGCTTTTCCTACTACTTAAACTCAACCCTTTTACAAGCCTCATCCATTGCAGCTGCTGAGCAACCTCCCCCTGCAGAGAAATTACTGCATTGGAGGAAGGAGGCTGAAATTTCTGCAGCTAACAGAAGATCTCAGTGTGAACATGGTTTGTGGCTTCCCTGCATGGACAGCCAGCCATTGCTGCTCTGTGCTGGTGTGCAATCTGCCGCAGAAGTAATTTCATCCACCAACCTGGTGCTTGAAATAAGGGCAATTGTTTCAGCCCCTCCAGCTGACCCTTTGTTCAGCTGGTAGGAAGTCCTCCGACCTGAGCGTGAAACCATGAATCCTGCAAAGTTTGAGTTAAGATTTCCCTTTCCCCAGGGGCTGCCTTGCCTCCTTATTTCTTTTGAACAAAAGAGCTGGCCAGCCAAGCTGAAAGCAGTGCCCTTTACCAAAGAAAGAAACTGCAGTTCACAAGGTGTTGGGAAAGCTTCAGGGAGCAATGAATGATGCTGCTGCCTGATACACCCAGCAAGGCAAAACACTCCTCAATTACACTGCTATTAATTACCTGAAACACCACTTAGAGAACCACTCCGCCCTTCTGCTCACTACTGAGAAACAACTTCTAGATGCTAAGATGAGAAGAAAGTAAAAAAGACCTCTAGAAAATATGCTTTACCAGAAACCCAGATTTTTTTTCATCTTTACTCTTGTCAATTTAGATCAGTCATAGCGCTTGGGTGACATGATTTCAGTGCTCGGGCGAAGGCAAGCTAGAGACTGTGAGCACAGCTGCATTTATCTTTCATACAAAGCCTTGGAACTAATGTTAAATTGATGCCAAGTCAGCTTTAGGTAAGAAACATCATTAGTAAAAGGACTGTAAAGGAAAGAGGAGTTAAGTAGCACCTTGATAAAAGCGTATTCTGCCTTCCTTATGTGCAGAAAAGGGAGAACTGGGAAAAAAACAGGCTACGGCTCCACAGTAAGACATGAGATTGGTAAATTGTTTGTAAGTGTACTTGTGACGAGTATTCCTAAAAGCTGTTTTCAAAAACAACCAAGTACAGACCTTAAAAAACAAGTTGGTCCAACCCCTGACGTCTTCTGCAAAATGGGTCTCCAGCGGCTTCCCTGCAGAGGAGGGCTCATCCTCACAGCCTGCACAGACAACAGGGCTCGTCTGCTTTAACTTCTGTAAGAAAAACTGCAGCTCCACTTAAAATGCATATGGTTGACTTTGAGATTACTGAGAGGTTATGCACCTCAATCCAGAAGAGATGAGCTCATACAGATATGTAATAGGGACCAAATCATTGTCTAAGACAAGAGGATATTTGCATCCTGTTTCAAAGGAGACGTGAGACCTTCCATCCTGTTTTTGTCCCCTGTGCAAGCTGCTGTCTCTGTGTCATTCACCATGATCTTTAGCCATTTCTTGGCACAAGTTTCTCAGAGGGACATGTTGGATGTAACCCTTATTTCTTCTGTCTGGCTTAGATGAAGGTACCAATACCATGTGTATCTTGTGCTTCTGAAAGAGCAGCATGAGGGGTCTCAGCCTGCTCCACAGTCACCAATCTGATATAGGCATCAGATAAATGAAAACATTATGGGGCTAGTGGAGCTGAGCCCTGGTTCAAAGCACCATTGAAATTAGTGAAAAATACGACTGAATTTAGACGACTTCAGTCCAGGGTGTGGGTAGGAGCAGGAGTTTGGATTTTGCCCTTCAGCATTCAGGTCGCTCCCTGCAAAACCAAGCGAACGAGAGCCACAGTGACACCAAACACGTGCAAAGAAGCTCAAACAAGCCCCCTCCTGTTGAATTCCCTCTGTGACAACACAAGCCAGTCTGTCTGTCTAAAAGAAATCCCCTTCACATGGCCTGTGCAGGACCCCAGCAAGAGGCAGAGGGATCGGTGCCCATGCAGTCCCCAGGGCTGCTGCCTGTATCACCCAGCCTCACACTTGTGCTCCTGCTTCCCTCCTCTCCGGTGTTTTGCAGGCAAACACAGACCAAGCTGCTTCTATCCAGCCTTGCCAAGAGCACATGCACCTCTCCCTTTGCAGAAGAGGGGATTTCGGCCGTGCTCATCCTCACTGTGCACATGAGAACATCAGGGCTCTGCTGCAAAAGTGCAGCCATGAGGAAGGGGGAACTGGGCACCCCATTTTAGGCAGGGTCTCACATTCATTTCTTCCCTGCATGCTCTAGCATCCCCTTTTAAAGCAGTTTGCTTGGCTCCTGCCTTTCGAGGGAGAAGAAAAGCACAAGCAGAACACTGGGGCTTGCGGCCCCGTGGGGAGGAGCAGCACAGCACACTGCAGAGCTTCACCAAAGGAGGTGTCACAACACATAGCAGTGCAGAGCAGCTGATGCAAACAGACAGGATGGTAAACAAGGGGGGAAAAAAAAAAAAAAAAAAGCAAGGGAGAAAGCAAAAACCAGATTGGCTTAATGTTTTTTGATGTGCTGTCATTTTATTACCAGTATCGGTAGACATATGTAAATTCTACATGGTACCTATGAGCTTCCTTTTAAATTTCAGAGCTAAAAGTACATATTGTAGGAAAAAATATACAGGAAGAGAACACTGTGTGTTTTGTTTCTCTTTGCATTAATTATCTACTATAGAAGAATTATCTCTGGAAGTTACCAGGCTGGATGGGGCTTTGAGCAACCTGGTCTAATGGAGATGTCCCTGTCCATGGTGGGGAGGTTGGAACTAGATGGTCTTTAAGGTCCCTTCCAACCCAAACCATTCTATGATCCGATGATTATGGCTACAAGTAGAACAACACACATCCTGTATTTGGCAAGTCTGGCAAGCTCCTTCTGACGATATCACTGAAGCATTTTAGGAAAGCTCTTTGATTTAATTGAAATCATTATAAACAGCATGACCATAAACCACAGGAAATGGGAACCATAGGAAACAACAACCAGAAAGGGTGGGCTGCAGTAGATTTTAAGCTTATGCTGCCTTTTGCCAGTGCACTGACAGACAGACAGTGATTTGTGGTGCAACACAGAGACTGACATTGAATATTTTTCTGATAACAGACTCTAAAAACTGACCCAAAAATCAAAGCACTGTTCCTTCATACCACACATGTGGGGATACACCCAGGACAACAGAACAGGCTCTCGGCACTCAACAGGCTTTGATTAGAGACCTTACACCCTCATTACTTGGATTTGCCAGTTGCAAGACCCTGTCTGAATAGTAATGCATCCAGCTGAATTGGGTTTAGATTAGGTTAGAAAATGCCCCGTCTGTAAAAGAGACGTGCAGTGACATTGCCAGTTTTGGAAGGAGACGGAGTCGTCTTGCTGCTGCAGAATGATACAGGCATAACCTTCCCAGGCAGGGACTGTCTTTTTTATTTTATGTTTGGACCATCCTAACAAGGGCTGGGCCTGTAGCTGGGGCTCCCAGGGACTTTGCAGCGCACACAAAAGCAATGCTGTTATTAAATGCCCGGTCCTGTCCCTCTTGCAGTCAGTGGGAGTTGTGCCACCAGTTACCAGGGGAATCGTTAGGAAGCAATTCACTAAATTGGGAACACCACAGCCATCAAAAGTAAGATGAGAAAGCATCAGCTGGAACATCTGGCCATTTCTCCTCAGGAAACGGGCGACGCTCGCTGTGCATGTCAGCCAGGAGGATGGCACCCGGGAGAGACCACATCGCTAATGGCACCACATCAGCAGATCGGTCCAGATGGCGTTTTCTCCTCTCCATGAACTCAGCCCTGCGGGTGCCCGTGTCCTCCCAGCGTGCTGTGGGGTTTCCACCCCTCTGTGACAGCAGCCTCTGTCCCCTACTCGCCTTGGGCATCCCCACATCCTGGCATCTGCTCACCCTGCCAGACTCCTCTCCACACCTTTGCCTTTCCACAAGTCCCAGCTTTGGGGCAATTCTGTTTTCCACAGCAGTATTCAGCACCTTATCTCCCTTTATTAAAAAACCCCCTCTCTCTCTAACAGTATAATTCAGTTCCTCACTGCCTTTCAGGAACACCTGCCAGGTGCCCTTTGGTTTTTACCATACAGACATCTCTCTTCTTATGCTTGTTTATTTTTCTTTAGCCCTTTTGTTCCCCCCCTGCCACTTCACTTTCAATTGCTGCTTAGTCTTGTAGTGACCCGATTTTGAAAGATGTCTTGAAGTGGTGTTTTCAAAGTTTTTCCAGGAATTCTATAGCCTGTGCTGGTGAACAGACTGAAGCATACAGAATTTTAAACAAGTCTACTTAGCTGACAGGAAACTAAACACAAACATCTGAGACATACTTGTTAAAATTTCTTCCTTAGAAATCTGAAAGGTTTCAATGTCCTTAATATCCAACAGAAGAAAAAGGGGTTATTAGCTGCGCTCGCTGGCAACACAAATACTGCAGACTTCAAGCACTGGAATTTGCTCACCTTGTGCATGTACCAAGGAGTGGATCTGTCTGCTCAAGCCAACCCCAAATGTTGTAGGGTTCATAGCCAGCTCATGAATTTTTCACTGCTGCTCCCTTCAGGGTGCTGGGTCTCACTGTCACTTACCTCGTGCTTTGCCAGAAATGTTCTGCAAATGGTGGCATCAGACAATGGTGATAACGCTGGACTTCCTAGGAGAAAGCTCAGAAGATTTAAGCTACTCAGTTGAGAGTGTCAGTGTCACATTGACCACCTACCCATGGCCTCGGCTCCCAAAACCGTTCCCAGAAATGCAGAATCTGTGATAATTCCAGCAAAATCCAGTGAGTTTGAGACTTTGAAACCTTCACACTTGCACTCGAGGAGGGATCTGAAATGATTACTCTTTGTCTTGGTTTTCTACCTATCTGTCCTGCAGGCATTGTCCGTGCCTCCAGTGTGTTCCCCATCCTAAGCACAATATTGCTGTTGCTGGGAGGACTCTGTGTTGGAGCAGGAAGGATTTACAACAGCAAAAACAACATTATTCTCAGCGCTGGGATTCTCTTTGTTGCAGCAGGTAGGTTCTCCTTAAATTGAGTCGTTAAGAACCGCTGCCTCTTCAAACCAAAAAGGACTGTGGAAAACCTTATGGGCAGTTCTCTCCCTCTACCCCTTTCCTGGATTGAGAGCATTAACAACATCACACTAGGCAAATTTCTTAAGACAAAAGTATGCTCTTCAATAATTATATTCTGGAACAGCTTTTCATTTTCCAGAAAAAGGAAGCTGAAGTCAGTAACAAGCAGGTTTTACACTATTTAAAATGCATTAGGCATTAGAGGAATCGGGCGTCTCTTACATCCAGGGGCTTTTTCTTTTCTTTTATATGGTGGCAGAAAAAAATTCACCTATGATAGGTGAGCCCGTTTTTCACATGAGAAACATCTGAGAGAGTCAGCCACATTGTTAATAGCTTTCCCTGAAGCTCGAATTAAGCAATGCTGCATTTAGATGAAAATTCAGCAAGGTGGAAGAGAACTCATCTTGATCAAGGTGAACAACCATAGCCCTAAGCATAAAGTGTATTTTTATTATTATTCTGAATGCTACAGTCCCACTAACAATATTAGTGACCTCCAATATGCTATTTCTTTCCCACTGTGGCAATGAAGAGATGGGAACAAATCCTGCTGAACTGGGAGCCACACAAGCGTATGTTGCCCAGATGTGGATATATTCTTTGGTTTTCAAGAATAAAGTAAATCTTGAGATAAACAAAATAGAAGATAAATGTAATAAAATTTCCGGGTCATAATCTTTGAACCATTCAGGTCCAGAAATTAACATGGTTTTAATTTTGTCTTCCCAGCCCTATAACCACTGATTTATGTTTTTCTCTCTCTAGGCCTAAGTAATATCATAGGTATCATTGTCTACATATCAAGCAATGCAGGTGACCCAAGTGACAAGCGAGATGAGGACAAAAAGAACCATTACAACTACGGTTGGTCTTTTTATTTTGGAGCCTTGTCTTTTATTGTGGCCGAAACCATAGGTGTTCTGGCTGTGAACATTTACATTGAGAAGAACAAAGAGCTGAGGTTTAAGACCAAGAGGGAGTTCCTTAAGACTTCTTCCAGTTCTCCTTATGCCAGGATGCCAAGCTATAGGTACAGGAGGCGGAGATCCAGATCCAGTTCTCGATCTACAGAGCCTTCTCCATCTAGAGACATTTCTCCAGTTGGCATGAAGATAGCAAGCACCATTCCCATGAATGAAATTTCCATGTACACTCTTTCCAGAGAGCCTTTGAAGGTTACAACAGCTGCCAGCTACAACGCAGACCAAGAAGCCAGTTTTCTGCAGGTTCACAACTTCCTTCAGAAGGAATTTAAGGAAGGACTCCATGTCAATATGGTCAACAGGAGAACGACGCCTGTTTGAAGAACCTTCCTTCCTCGTGCTTTTTGAAGAAATATCAAAACAGATTGGATCTGTCATGAAAGAGAATGAGTGATGTTTAAATACCCTCTCACCTCTTTAATTGTGGCATGTGTTGAGGTAACAAGTGGAGATCCTCTGGACCAAATTAAAGATATTACATGCTCGTAGCTTTTTTTGAAGCTATTTGGAGTTTGTTTCTTTCAGTTCTTGGTGTCACGAGATGAAGGCAGTTCATGTTCCTGCACTTTTGTAGTGTGTACAAAGTCTTGGAGAAACTGCAAAGGACTTGCCACCAGTGTGTTTTAAAGGATTACAGAAAAATCATTGTATGACCTGTTTTGTTTCTTTTTTTTTTTTTTTAAATATTGAAATCCCTTAATACGAACTTGCAAATATAATTTATAACCAAGCCCAAGGACAATTACAAACAACTCATCGAGTGAGCCACTTCCCTATGACACAGCATAGGCATTGCCTCTTTAAAAAAAAAAAGAAAAAGAAAAAAAAAAAAAGAAAATATTTTTGAAGGCAACACTTTCTAAAACTGACCTGTGCTACAGAAACCATAGAGCACCCGCATACTGAGCACTTGAGCACTACAGACTCCCTGATGGGGTGGTAAGGGGGTGTCCCATTTCTGTGTATAAGGTGTCCCTCTGGGCAATGCAGGTGGGGAGAAGAGGGCGGGTGCATCTTGAAAGCCCTAGAAAGGGAAGGATTAAAGTAGGACTTGAGCATATTTGCAAATTTCATTTCTTGCCTAACATTTTGAAAACTTGAATTCTCATTTTGACTAGCCCTAGTGCCTGATCTGGCAAGGTGCTGAGTGCTGTCTGTCAGGAGCCCCTATAGACTATTTACAGCAAGAGCAGAGCTGAGCTAGGGTTGCCCACACGGGCGAAGCCGACGGTTCCCTGTGACTGCGTTCCTGTTTTCTTTACTGCTTCACAAGTGCAACACTAACGCTACTGGAAACTAAGATACCTAAGCATTGCGTGTGAGAAAACACGAAGCTGATAAGTTTGGAATAGCAAAACTTCCTGCAGCAAGGGGGACTGAGTGTTACCAGAATGGATGACAACTTTGTATTTTTTAAAATAGAACAAAAATAATCACCGTTTATGAGATATTTATTAAACTCTTTTTATTATGAATAAGTGCCGCATGGTGCAAGGTATAGTTGCTTTTAGGTGGAAATGATGGTTCAACCTAATTTAATTTATTTTCTAGTGATTAATCTACTTCCATGCAGAGAGCCCACAGAAAACTCTATGCATCACCTAAGAGGGGAACTGATTTTACCCTTTGCTTCTGTATGTTTCTAAAACAGTATGAAGGTTTTTTTATTATTTTATTCTTTTAAATTCCTGCTTTCATTTTTCACACTTAGGCTTGGAATCTCAATGCTTGAGGGCCTGGCTCACAGATAATTCAATAGTATTCACACTGATTTTAGTTACCACTCAACCAAGCCATATGAGAGTGAGGTGCCCGATTCACTTTGGATGAATTAGGTGCTGTGAGAGAGGAGCATCTAATTCCTGTAGATTCCTTTGAATATACCTGTCATCTTTGCCCAGAAAATCTTTGCAACCGGAAGACTAGAGAAGTGATGACAAGAAAAAAAAAAGTGATTTGGAAAGCTTGGCTCACTGATGGTAGGAGATCTCAGCCAAACTTAAAACCTCTTTAGTGTTACTTTATCCTGCAATGGCCACAGCGTCGGTGACTCCGTGGTGTTTTTGATACGAGGCTTTCAGCTAGCGGAACCAAGTCTTCCAGGGAAATCCTGGAGGAGCTGCCTTAACATCCCAAAAAGCAAGTTGAACCCCCTCTCCCCCCAGGTAAGCCCTGCTTAAGCCTCTCTCCTTGCAAGAACCAAGACATAACTCTCAATTGTAAGCAAAAGTCTTCCCCTAGTCACTGTTAAGCTCTGCCCAGCCCTCAGCCCAGCAGAGTGACATCGTTATTTTGGCAGAGGTGGATTGGAGCCTTCATCCCTGCTTGTTAAGAGTTTCCATTCAGGTTAAAACTCTGCTGGGATCCTTTTTCAAACCTCTGAACTCTGAGAGCTAAAGTGAATGGAGCGATGGGAATGATTTAAAAGTAGAAAATGTTGTGCTACTTTCTGTATTAACACACTATGGAGAAAGATGTTACACAAGCTTTTTAAAAAAAACCATTCAAACAGAGGCAGACAAGAAAACTTTTTTATCTACTTTTCGGCTAGACAACATAAAAGAGTTCTAAAATTATTAAAGTTCTTGATGAAAGGTTTTTTTTACAAGAATCTTTATGCTTTCAAACAATAAATTATTTCCTACTTTTTGAGACTTCGTAATATTAAAATACTTTGATTAGCTATGATAGAAGTAGAAGTTTGCAATGAAAAAAAAAAACCAACCTTCTGTCTCATTAGTGTGTCATACTAAGTGCTAATTAATTTACATCTAATTATAGTCGATGTATTTTTCAAGTGCAATTTCCCAGAACTATTTGTTTCCCACTGTGTTAATAAACTAATAGGTAGAAATAAGTCCTCATCCGTGTTTACTGTAATTAAGAATAAAACCATTCCCTTTAAACCCAGGAGTTAGATATAGGCTGTTTTTCTAAGCTCATGTACATTGAACTGGAAGTTGACAGTGTGAGGTTTGCTTTGCGCATTGGTTTTGTTCTTTTAATCGTCCTTCTCCAGTGAATGTGTTTAAAACCAACCATCTGATTCCAGCCAAAGTCCAAGGCTTTTTCTACAGCCTGGGTGAGACCTCCAGAGGCACGTGCAGTATTATTAGACCACAGCAGCAAAAAAAAGTCTTGCAATATTTCTTCTTCAGCTACTTCTTTTAACTTTATCTACCCCGTTCTAAAAGTCGCTTTGGGATGTTCCTTTTTCCAGAGCCTCCTCCCCCAGAACAGGGCTGGTTTCAGCACCTCCCTGAGTGCAATGCCCTGCTTTGATCCAAGCCAGAGCATCTGCTCCTTCTCCAGCAGGCACCTTTGAGAAATGAGCTGGAGCAGGGAACTGTTCATGGGATGCTCATGGGATACAGCGTCTGGACAGGGAACAAAGGCACGGGGAGATAACAGGGACCAGAGCTTTCATCCTACGAGAGAAAGGGGGCTGAGATTTAAAACTCACCATCTATGTCAAATTGCAGCATGGTAATTTGTTCCAAATCTTGTTTCATTTGACAATCTCTGTTAAAAATAAAAAATTAAAAAAAAAAAAAAAAAGGAAAAAAAATCCTCCAGAAGTCAGTATCTACCTGTGAAAACTTTGATTCTAACAAAACAACAACAAAAAAAAATGCAGCATTCCTGCCCAGGAACAGTGTCTTGTTCCATGGCTGATCTATCTGAACAGAATTAGATTGTGTTCAGACTTTGAAACCACTCAGTGATAGTTAAAAAAAAATAAATTATCTGTTCTTCCACATCTCTCTGGTTTCCCTGGACAGCATCAAACACAAATTAGCCCCCATTTCTCAACAAGGCCTGCAGATATCACCATCATATCATTACCAGTAATCAGTCTTTTGGTAACATCCTATAAAATATTGTAACAGCAGACCTAAAAAGAAATTATATTGAATCAGATTCAATTTTCCAAGAAACAAAGTTTCAGGTATATCATCAGCTCTCTCTCCCTAGTTTCTCATGCACAGTAGGAGTAAAAGGATAAATCATTTCATATGCCTGAACATCTAACAATAAACTATTTTTATATTTCCTTTTCTTTCTCTATGGATCACATATCCACAAGGGCTAATATATCATGTCCCTTGAGGCTGCATTTCTGTCTGCAGATCTAAAGTGTTATTTTCACTGTGCTTCAGTTCTACTGGTATAATCACAACCATGTATAATGTACTTAATCCTTACTTTTTAAATAAACCATTTTAAATGTATTAATTTTTTTGTGTGGAGAAAGACATATAGATTTTTAAATTCCAGATTCTCTGAGATGAGATTTCTGTGCCTTTTTTTTTTTTTCTTTTTTTACATTTCTACCTATTTTGGTTTCAGCTGGGAATGTTACTGGAAGTAAATATATCAGGGGAGTAAAAACTATTCTTGTGGTCCCACCGATGCACCAGATCTCCAAGATAAACTATCTTCACAATATTTCCAGTCATTTGGGTTGGAAACAGAAAAACCTTCTGGTTCCAGCTTAAACTTGGCCCCTGTGAGACACACTCTGGTTTCAGTGCCCAGTTTGAGACTGGTCTGGCTGCCAGAGGCACTGCAAACCATCATCAAGAAAAATAAGCCAATGTCTTCTGAAGTGCTAGCCCCGAGCCTGTGCTTTGCCTCCACCTTCAGAGGTTTCACAAGAAATTGCATCCAAGCCTCCTCCTCTCCCTGATCTTGTCCATCTTGCCTGAAGAAAGCTTGACCTGTGCGCTGAAGCTCTGTGAAAGCCTTGCTTTGATCACCACCACAAATTCCCAGCAGCACGAGCAGCGCTGAATGCAGGTCAGCAGTTCAGCAGCTTCTCTCCACTCCCAGACATCCCAAACCATGCTGGTATCAGAGACAATATTTCTTCTTCTTCAGCTACTTCTTTTAACTTTATCTACCCATTCTTAAGCCTCCAGACTGTCTTTAAAGATGAAGACTGCCTGTGTATCTCGATCCGCCTGCCTCTCTCCATAGTATGATCAATTGGCAGGTCTGGAGGGAGGCGGGCGAGTCATCTTTTCAAATGCTTCTGACACCCAGTAGTGAAGCCATTTAAAGCTCAAGCCCAAAGCTGGTTTCCTTGAACTAAAATAAACAAAGCATCTTCCCACATTGCTGGGTAAGCCAGTGAGTAAATAGTGACCCCAAGAGCTGTGGCTGCCCTGCTGTGAACAGGGATGTGTCCAAAAGGGATGTTGTTTGTGAGGGGAAAACAAAGACAGAATCCTTAAAGCTTTGGGGGGGGTGAGGAGGGAAGAGTCCAGCAGGGAGGATGCAGCCTTTCCTTGGAGTTAGAAAACTAACAAACACGGGAGGTGCCCAAAATAAAAGGGAATGAGGAGTGCTCTGCACCTGTCTGTGATACAGCTCATCTTACAGCCGCCACCGCCTCGCTTGCCCGGAGCCGAAGGATCGCTTACCGAAAGGCGCGCCCGGCAGTATTTTAAGGGCGCTGTGAATCAGACGCGTGGGCTACGGCAGAGAGGGCAGTCCTGCCTGTACTCCATGGGGCTGGGCTGCATCTGGTGGCGCAGGGTCATAGCTCCTTCTTCATACCCATGGGTGTCTATTAAAAACAACTAAAAAACCAACTGAAACTCACACACGCATTTTGCTCTTGTCTTCAGTGGGATTTCAGCCCCAGAATTAGGAAGCCTTTGTAGGGTACCATTGGCAGTACTCCCAGGTATCAGCGATGCAGAGCCAACTATGACCACCGTGGTGTCACCGCACCGGGGCAATGCAGGCTCAGGAGCTTAGAAATTGCTGAGGAACTCCCATCTGAAGAAAGCTGTTTGCTGAAAACATGTTTGAGCTGAGAGCAGACCAGGCACAATCTGCTCTGCTCTGGGATATTCTTACCTGGGAAGGGTGTCTTCTGCAGAACATCATTCTGCAAGAAGAGATCCACAGAATTTTGTTCATCTGCTTGTGGTAAATAGTGAGGCTGGTCTGGAAGACTCTGCTGAGGAGCAGTCAAGCCAGCACCTCTGCTAGGGACAAAATAACACAATACTTGATCTTGAGACATCTCCTTTAGCATTTTCTCCAGTAGAGAAACGGATTTGTGTCTCTCGCTCAATGCTGCTAAAGTGCAACTAATTACAACCCTCCCTGCTTGCCGACAGGTCCTCATTAATAGTCTGTTTATATTTCATGTGATATTGATTTTTTAAATGTGAACACTTGCCAGCTGACGCAGGGAGACTGCAGGAACTGTTCCTAGAGGATTATGTACCACAGTCTTCTGGATGGGTAGGCAACCTTTGGGGTTTCATTTAGTCCTTTGCTCCCCCAGAAATTAGTTATGCTTCTGCATTTGTCAAGATGCCCACCAAGCCCACCAGCCCTCACAGAGCAGACAACTTCACCTCTGCACTGGGATTTAAGTTCCCAAGCTGGGGACAGAGGCTCAGCCCATGGACAGAGGATCCCTTTGTCTCTTGCTATGGGGGTTGCTGGGGCCACAAGCAGTGATCACCCCCCACCTGCCAGTGGACCCCAAAGGCACCCTGAGCCTGTGCCATGGAACAAACCCGCAGAGCCCCTGGGGAACAATAACCCTACAAAACAGTCTATTTCCCAGGGATTGGTGGCTCTAGGTCACTTTTTGGGGGCTGGGGATGATGTTGCAGTAGTGTGTTTTCAGTCTCCCTCGAAGCCACTGCCAGTCTTGTTGAAGCTCATCAAAGCCCAGTCAAACTCCCAGCTCCACTCTGCAGGGAAGAAGAGGGAGGGATAATTTTTTTTTTCCCTTCTGATTTCACTTTAGTTGTTTCCTGGGAATAAAAAAAGCGTGATTCTTGTCAACACTGGGAGACACAAAGACCAACACCAACAAAAAAAAAAATTAATGAGTTCCCACCCCTGCAGTCCTTGGAGGTTGTAATTAGTCTAAAGCACGATCATTAGCACTTGCTTCTCAGCAACCAGAACCTTGCTTTGTGCCCACATTTGCAAACACTCCCTTTCTTACACTCAACTTGCAGAGGACCTGTGGAGTTTGTAGCATCAAGGATGCAAAGTCAGGATGCAGCTCCAAAGATCGACTGATGTCTAGTGAAATTTAACAAGCCACTACTTCAAAAGAAGAGGCATTACATTTTTAATGCATTCCTTTTCTGGTTTAAAGTCTGTTCCCTTTAGGCTTTTCCACTTCCATGAGAACTCTTGGTTCTGGTTTAAATGTCAGCCACTAATATTTCTCCCAACCCCAGACCAGCACATCTCAGTCTTTACACAGGGCAGTGAGCAGCTTCCTTCACACGTGCCTGTGGTCTCTGGGCCCTGTGTCCCTTGCCTTATGTTCCAAGCGCCCTCCCCAGTCCCCTTTCCCTCTGGTTTCTCACCACAAGCCTTCGCTCCTTCCCATGTCTCCTACTTCCCTGGCAGGACCAGGATATCAGATGCCCATACAAGGTTCAAACATGCCACCCTGCTCCCCAGGGGTGTCTGAGCCAGCCCGGTCACACATCAAGCAGAATAATGTTAATGCCTCTAAGTTACATTGCAGTTACAGTTACTTTGGATCAATATTTTTAAACTTTCTTTTCTCTCCCTTTCCCACACTCCCCTTTCCCGTTAACTCCTTGCTTCAGACTGTCCTCGTTAATTTAAGCTGACACTTCTGCATCTTTATTTTGACATCAAATTGAGATGTTCATAAACCAAGACTGGAGAGCTTTGACATGATCTTGACATGATAACATGATATGTGCAGCTTTCCACCGGCATTTTTTTAACCCTTCTTTTGACATTCAGGGGCTGTCACCCTGCTCAGTTTGACATCATAATTGTAATGTCATCTCCACGGTAGCCTCTGTAATGACATTATCATCAAATTAACCTTATGATCAGCTGAAATAACAAAGGGAAGGAGAGAGGCTGGCCCCAGCCCTGCCAAACTGGCTTCAGGGTGACAGAAGTTACTTCTGCAAGAAGGAAAGGGTGTTCCAGATGAACACTGGAGCTACTATACACATCAAGGCAAGCTGGTGGGAAAGCAAGTGAGCGCTCAAGAGGTTTTGCATAAGAAAGAATAGGCAAAAGTCACCAAAAAAAAAAGACAAGGGACTACTCAGAATACTTCCGGTTAATTAAAGATACTACTAATAATAAACAGTAAAATAAGTAAGTTTGCTTCTTTTGCCACACTCGGTTCTAGAGTGACGTCCAGCTCTGAACTCCTTGCGGAGGCTGCCACGAGCTGAAGGCATGGGCGTGCAGTTTGCAGGCTCCGGGGCCATTAAACTATTTAGGATGAGATTGAACTCAGGCCCGACACTGTTATAAACACAGATGTTTTTAATATCCTAGCTGAAAAGTTAATCATCCTATTAATGCCTATTTCTGGGCATGCTGCAAGTCAAGAGATTGCAGCCTTTGAACGGGGGCTGTAGCAACTCCAAGTGAGCTCCTGCCTGGTCAGCTCGTGGGAATCCAAAACAATCCCGTGGGGACGGGGCGGAAAGCTGAGCTCTGCCGGGCGCTGCTCTCGTTACGTGCATTAATAACCTCCTCGCCGCGCCGGCTGACACAGCCCAGCAGCTGCCTGCGGCCGCCCCGCTCTCCCCGGGCGGCACGGGGCTGACATTTGCAAACACTCAGATGCGCCGGGATTTTGGGAGACCTCGCGAATCGCCCGCCACGCTTCTCTGGGAGCACCAGTCTGGAGAGGGATGGATGGGAGCAAACCCCTGAAGGTCCGGCTGACGTTTTCTGTGCTGCTGGTTGGTGTCTCGCTCCTGTTTGCAGCCGCAGTGACTGACCACTGGGCCGTGCTGAGCCCCAAAGTGGAGGATTATAACGCCACCTGCGAAGCGGCTCATTTCGGGCTATGGCGGCTCTGTATAAAGCGGATTTTTATGCAGGCACAAGGTCCCAAAGAAAAGGGCTGTGGGCCGATAAGCCTGCCAGGAGGTAGGTGACCACCCACCAATGCACGGGAGAAAGCACCAGGCGCTCACACCAGGCTTTGCTTAGGAGGTGCAAGACATGGCAGTAGGAACAGAGTCCGTGTTCCTCTGGCGATTAACGTGGCATGGGCTGCGCGGGGCTGTTTTCACCTGGCAACGCACTTCGTTGTCATCCCTCTTGCTGCAAGCGCGAGCGGTGTTGCCTTGTACGTCTATTTGTGACCATATTTGAAGTCTCTTGTGCAACAATGACGGTGGAAGGGATAAGGGGAGGAGGATCGGACACGGTGGGAACGACAGAGTGAAATTGGGATGGGGGAAATTTTGCTGACATTAGCCAAGGGTCCCGCAGCACCCAGGCAAGAAAGAGGATTTATGGGTCCACTGTACGTAGCCAGATCTTTAGAATTTCCAGATCCAACCAGCTACCAAGGAACAGCCTGTTCACAGCAGGCAGTAGGTTATCTCCAAGCTGTTTCAATAAAAAAACCTGTTCCTCAGGGCAGGGAGGAAGAGGGCCCAGCAGTATGTTTTGCCATCTTCCTAAAAAAAATAATTATTCTAATCAATCTTAAACCGAGTTTGAAACAATTTCTCAATGACTTACTGAGCCACCTCACCTCTCAGCCCAGGCAGCCTGGTCCCACGTACATCTCCACCACGGATTCCTCCAGTGGAATCAACAGGGAGGGCAGAGGGGGAGTGGGCTCAGCTGCTTTCCGGGAAGCCTGTTACATTCCCCATGGTAAAAGGAGCTCATTATGTTTTTGCTGATCGCAAAGTCAGCAACATTTGCGCCGCGTGCACTAACACGCTCCCTCCGTGACTGAGCTACGCTGCTTTTTTAGAAGGCTTATAGGGTGCTGGATGCTTTCCAGAACAGAAATAACAGGATTGCCTTCATGTTAGACTCGCTGCATGAAATGAAATATATATGTTAACGCATATTTGAAATTTTCCTGTGAAGAAATCTTACTGCCTGGGCTTAGAGTATATTCCCTGTGTTACTGCAGTTCTTTATCTCTTTGGCCAAATGACATGTTCTGAAGAGAGGAGCTCAGCCACAGCATTCGGATCTGCCTCTAACCAAATTTGGGAGTGTGTCATCTGTATGCTTAATGTCTCTGCAAAGGTACTTACCAGCCTAGAAACATCCTCTTTGCTGGCTGCCTTTCCTCGCACGTGGGGAAAAACTCCGCAAAAGGAAAAACAACAGAAATTGGCGGATAAACACCAAAATTGCACAACTGCGGGGTAAATATAAAACTCATAAATATCCAGCTGTCTGGAAAAAGCAGATTCGCAGACCAGGCAGCACGAAAGCAGCTCCTATCTTTGACAGACATCAGCATGTGCTTGCACAGGCATTGAATCACATCCCGGCGCCGCTGCTCTGCCGGGCACAGCAAAGAGACAGGTGACAGCAGAGGGGCTGAGGCACCCATCCCACCCTGGAGGTGGTTTTTCCAGCTTTTAAAGATATTTAGGAGTTTGGATGACATTCTGTTTTGCAATTATCATCCCAGGTTTCAAAGGATGAAATTCAAACCTCCATTATAATATAAATATTTTAATCCTCGTTTTACTCACACCAGGAACACAGTGAGGGGCGGAGGGGGAGAGCGCGGCCCCCGCAGATCCCGGCCGCTAAACGATGCTGCGTCCGCACGGCTCGCGTTAGATTGATTTCACACTTCTGGGGAGAGATGTCGGCAGGGAAACGCTGGGTTGTGAAACCTGCAGCAGTCACAGAGAAAATGTGAATGAACAAACGTGCAGTAAAAGAGCAGATGTGGGCACTGGTTTTCCTGAAAACCGTGAGACGTAACCAGACATTACTGCCAGGACTGGAAAAGAAACATAAGAATTTATCACTGCATTAGTAACCATTTACCAGTTGCTCCCTGAGGAGGAAATGGATGGCACGATTAACATTATTTATTAGGTTTTGAGCTCAGCATGGTGCAAAATGGGGAGGAAGACTTGGCTCACAGCTCACAAAGCAGGGCTATGATTTAGGCAGGGCTTTAAAATTTTACAGAGCTCTTCCGAGGATGTTGACAAATTGGAAAGGGTTCAGCATCCCACTGTAAGAAGTAAAAAGATCAGGGTGAGGGCTGTTAAAACTGGGAAAATTCAGATAAATGCTGAGACAGTTTTAACTGTGGTCAGTGGGCACTGGGGCAGGTTACTACTGGTTGTAAATGGAGTTCACCTTCACTGCCAGTAACTCCAGCGTAGGTGTTGTCCTCCTGTGCACCTGTACACTGGGCAGCCGTGGCGGGGATGCTCCCCAGCCTATGTGTGCTGCCAGCAGGTTAAACAGATCCTCGTGGAAATATGGGAACCTGAGTTAAGGCAATTGGAGAAGAAACATGCTGGAGCAACAGGTTGTCAGTAGGGGTTACCATCAGGGCTGTCTCCTTCCCCATGTCTGTACAAGTGACTCACTCTGCAAGACTGGTGTGAAATTAAACTATCTGGAGATACCATCTCCAAAACTCAGTGTGAGTCAAAGGCCTTCCCCTGGCTTGTTGGCCAAGGTCAGAGCCCAAGGTCCCACCACTCAGCCCTCAGCATAACACCTCCTCTAGTCACAGCAGCAGGTCACATCTCCCAGATTTAACACAACCAGAAACCTCATATTAAAAGCTATTTTTTTCTGACTAACCAACCTGTCACAAAACCCCACATGCTAGTGTCCATCTCAGGTTCAGGAGCAAGGTGGGGTCCAGCCCCTTCCCAGCCCATCACTCCAATGCTCATGGGTGACAGCCACCACTTGAAACTCTGCATGGCCTGAACATCTCGTGGCCTTTCTGTCCTTTCTTCCCCCACGAGGTCTCCACTTTGCAGACCCCCAGGTTTCAGCCACAGTTCAATGGGACTGCACTCTGCTGCATCCTGCAGCTGTGTCAGCCCTGCGGCAGTGAGTGACAGAGGAGGTTGGCTCTGCGTGAATAAATGAAATATGAATTGGCCTGTTTCTCCCCCCACAGTGGTCATCCAGGAATGGTGGATCTGAAGGGAAAGGACCAGGAGGGCTGTAAGGTGGGGGGACCTGGAGGGGGAGGACACTGTGATAAACCATGTATTACGGCCCTGAAGTTCATGTGAGCTCTAATGACTCACATGGGCTCTTCCCATCAGCACCCTGAGGTGACCTCGTGGCAGAGATAATGCAATTAGGGGTGGAGAGAAACAAAGATTTCCACACGGTTTCTATCCATTATAAAACCCATTTTAAATCCTATCTATTATGTAAATGTGGTGTGACACAAATGGACTTTTCTCTTATTAATGATGGCACCAGAGAAGCATTGAAGTGCCTCAGTTCTCTTGAATAACTGGAAGCCTTGTTGAAACAGATATTCCCAGCTCAGCAGAGCACTGAAACACCTTTAAACTGAAAACAATATATCATTTCACCAAAAACAATCTAGTTATATTTTCCCCACAATAAATGCATTTTCCAAAAACACCTCCCCTAGAGCCAACTCACATCTGCGATAACCACATTTATTGTACCTTGGCAGAGCTTTGCTGTAAGCCACAAGACACAGAGGCAGCTCCTTTTCCTGAAGATAAATCCATCTCCAAAAGCAGGCTTTGTGTGCTCCCCCCTCTGATGAACCTTCACAGACTGGAGGGTGGACTGGGCTGGTTTGGCTCACCTGCAATGGACACAAAGCCGTGCTGTGTCCCCCATAACAGCACGTCTGGATGGCTTCACCTTGGGCTTTGTACAGTCAGCACATCTGGGGACTGCTTTGAGTTCAGGCTTTTTAGAGAATTAACTGAAAGCCAAACCCAACAAGCCAAAATAAAGCGACCCAGTTTTATCCCATCTGCCTCCCCTTTAGCAAAGGGGCCAAAGGATCCCAGACTGGGATCACCAGCCATGATGCTCAGCCTCAGCACCATTCAATGGCTGGCAGAGGCAAACAACCTCTGCTCTGGGGCTCAACATTTGCAATTTCAGTCATAGAGGTCTGAGTTCAAATATGTTTCCTGCAGTCATTTGCAAGGATAGTAAAGAACAGGTCAGAAGATGTCAGAGCTGAACACTAAACCTAAGTCTCCAGCAAGAAGAAGCTGCAGATGAAATAAGTCAGCTTATAAAATTAAAACACTGATAAAGTCATCTCAAAGGAATCTTCCTCTAAGGGGCCCAAAAATGCTGGTTTACAATTGCTTATCTTCTGGGAGAGAGAAACTAAATCCTCCTTGAATCAGTAACTCCAACAACTTCTGTTTATGTGGCAGAAAAAACCCACGAGACCCAGGAGGTAACACACCGTACACTGGCATCTTCTTGCAACTAGAAATTAGTGCTGTAAATAGCCACAAAAATGCACTACGTGCCCCCAGGCAGAAACCTGCAGCACACCCTGCATGGTCCTGCACCCAGGCCCTGGCTCAGGCTTTACCCCACAACCTGCCCTGAGGCAGCCTGTCCCAGCCTGGATGCTGGAGAGACTTTCTCCCATCATCTCCTGAACACTGGTGGTAATTCCGTTATTTAATGGACACGGGATGCTGGTGTTAACCAAGCGGCCCCTTGCCGCAGGCAGTGCCTGTGTTTTGTGCAACCTTGGCACAATTTCCTGGTCTGATGGAAGTCCAACCCGGGGTGCAGGGGCAGGCACTGAGCGTGTCCTCTCCAGCCCTGCTCAGCAGAATAGCGCAATCAGAGTTGGCGCCGCTCAACGCCTCTCCATGATTGCACCCTTCCAGCCAAATTCCTGGCGAGCAACTGTTCTTCCAGCTCCACGCCCCTTCAAACCTTCAATTAAATCAGTTATAAATAGCAAGAACACCCTCCACCCTAACCCTGCTGCTGTCAAAGCTTCGAGTCAGCGCGTCCTCACCAGGCCCTTGGCCATCCCATTGGGACGTGGAGGCTGAAAGCCTCCCATGTATCTACCGAGAGCAACAACATCACTCCTCTGCCTGGTTCTCACTAGGCTGAGCATGAAACAGTAACATGGGCATTTAGAGACTCAGCTACGAGCTTCCCTCCTCCCAGTATCCCCCTGCCCCACAGTCTTGATCCCTGTTCACTTCATAACCACTCTGTAAGTGCCACACGGTGCCTGGCAGAGTGCTCACATTCAGTTCAGATAGAGGAACGTCTTCTTCCTTACCAAACTAACTTAGCAGATTGCTCTGATGGGAGCAAACAGCAGTAAAGCCAGGTTGTGCAAGAGCATCTTTGCCCTTGGCTTGTCTGGCTTTGACCATCCTTCCCTTCCCTGGACAACTGTTTGTGGCTTTAGATAGAAGCCACCCATGCAGCAAACCCCACTGGGCTGCTCCCTGCTTCCAGCCGCTGCCACGCAGGGTTGTGTGAGCTGGAGGGTAGAAGAGATGGGAGGGAGAAGGTGGATGAGGACTCTCTGTTCTGCTTTTTTGGAGTTCAAGCTCACCACAGAAGTGATGACCATCTTATGGTGATGGGGTGGTGCCGCTATGGAATGGGTTGGCAGTGGTGAGGGGTGGTGAGCTGAGCAGCGAGCACAGCAGGTCTCATCACCAGGAAAAACAGCTACACAGAGAGGTAGAAATGTGTGATGGCCAAAGACAGAATGAGAAAAATTATCTGTAATTCATATTTTAACTAGATGAGCAATGTTTAAAGCTCTAGGAGGGAGCAGCCCACAAAAGGTATCAGAGGGGGCTTCAGCCTTGTTCATGCTGGAACTGGTGTCCTGGCATGTGTGCCACTCATCTGCTCCCAAATAAAGCAGATCCAACTCCAATTTCTCAGTATCACCAAGGGTAGGGAAACTTAAAAACATTGCAAGTTTGATACATCAATAAAAAGCAAATTCAGTTTTACTGTATTTTATCAGAGATTTCCAGGCACACAAAATTAAATTTCCTTTTCTCTTTCAGAACACAACTGCTCCTACTTCAAGCACTTCACACCAGGGCAGAGCTCAGAGATATTTGAAGTAACCACTCAGAAAGGTAAGAATGACCCTGAGAAATACTTTCCTAATGGAAGTGCACACAAGATCTAAGGTGAAGGCATCCCCAAAATGAAGGTTCAGCCCTGGTTCCTCTGAAAGCAGCAGAGGAATTTCTATCAGCTGGGGAAAATGTAAAAAAAAAAAATGCTCCGAACAAGGTCAAATGCCAACTTCCTGGCAAGAATAATTTTCATAGATGCTCACACTCATAAGTGTGATTTTACTCACAGTTGTCCCACAAATATATAACAATGTCAAAACACAGGAAAACTGCAAAACATCTTTTCAGCATAAAAATGACTTTACAACATCGGCACTATTCACAACACTCTGAGCCTTTGCCGTCGAAGGAAGACGTTAATAAAATCTAAATGAACAAATCATACCCGAAGCAGAGTCTTGACTCTAAAAAGAACCAGGGAGACTCCATGCAGACCATTAGGAATTTTATGTTTCATATTGATTTTATATGAAAGTCGTGTAAAAAGCAGAGCCATCAATGGAAGGAAGGAACAGAACGTACAACACCACACACAGTCCATGTTTGCAGAGCATGGATTTGGGAAACTACTTTCACAAACTTCCCATTTCTAGCAAGTCCCTGATAAAGCCAAATATTTTGAGTGCTCATCTCATGTGCTCTTCTTTCTTTCTCATCCTCTCATTCAGGACAAATTCCTTTCCAGTTTGTCACACAACGTATTTTGCTATGGAGTAAATGAGCTGGTGATTACATGACATATATTAAACAATCTGCTTTGCTTCCCTTGGAAATGATAATGGTGGAAAAACCTCCACATAGGTTTAACAACAACACAACAAAACAAAACCAACCAACCAAACAAAAAACAACAACAACAAAAAGCAGTTTCTTAAATAGGAAAAATTGGGAATTTTAAGTGGACAGAAGAGCACATAGCTGAGCTATCTTGCTTTTACTCATTTATATACTACCCAATCCAGCCATTTCATTTTATAAAAGCACCTGATGCCTTCTTAGTCATTTCTGAAAAAAATCACAAAGAAATTATTTTCTTTGAAGTAAAAGAAAAAGCTTAAGACCCAGCAAAAGATTTTACATCGAAATGAACTCTTTCAGGCAGTTCCAACACCTAGTAAAGAGAAACATTAAGAAAATTATAGTAAAACAGTGGTATGAAAAGCAAGGAGACTAAAGAGGGATCTGTTGTTCCCTTTTGCAAAAACAGCTATGATTTGATGGGAGCTAATTAGTAACAGGAAAAAAAATCCTTCGTGATTTTGCCTGGGAGATATTTTTTTTTAATGGCTTGAAAGGCAAATATCATCAGGCACTGTGATGTTCACGCATGGCTACATGTGTTAAATATTAAACTAATCTGAAAACGAAGGCAGTATGTAAATGAAGGCCTGAATTATTCAATTAGCAATTCTTCCCCTCCACTCGGGCACTGAAGTGTGCTGCAGTCAGGGGAAGTGTCCAGCGCACGTCAGCTGGCTTAGCAAAAACCCAGCACGTTTTATGGAGGGTTCACTCCTGTGCCCTGAAGAAGCTGAGGTTTCTCAGAGCTGGAAATGATTGTAAAGGGAGAGAGGGAAGGGGGAAGGTGCTGTGCAAACACTTCACCTCTGGCCTCCTGCCTGCTGGGATTTGGAGCCCTATGGAGCTCACAGCTGTCTGCACACATTGGTACAACATCGGCCCCGTGCACGGGCGCCTTGTCAGGGCTCTGCGATACAGGCGTGGAATAAAAACAGTGTAGAGCTGCCTATTTACCCTGAGAGCAGAGCGTGGAGAGATGGAGGAAATGAGAGCGTGGAGCCTAGTAAGGCTTCAACAATAACACCTCTGCAGCAGGGCTAAACAGACTGCAGCCCAGAGCTTCACCAGACCAATACAGATGCCATCTGCTCTTTCAGAAAGTGCTCAGAAAGTGTTCACACTCCTGCCCTGGTTTTATACCATTCGTGTTCAAAAGAAACACGGCCAGCACTTGCCCCTGCTTTTATTTGAAGGAAATACTTAATTCACCAGAGCCACCTCTCTGTAGCAGCAGAAGCATACGGATTTCTTAGAGTGACCTACCCCAAAGTCACCACAGCTGATGGAAGCACGCTCAAAATTTGCATACATTTGTCTTTTTTTTTTGTGCCTTTTTTTTTTGCTTTGGCAGAATACAGCATTTCAGCTGCAGCTATTGCCATCTTCAGCGTTGGCTTTGCAATCATCGGGACAATCTGCGTTCTCTTATCCTTCAGGAAGAAGAGGGACTACCTGCTGAAGCCAGCATCCATGTTCTACACCTTTGCAGGTAGGAGGCTCAGTGCTCAGGTGCTTCCACTCTGTTCATAGGGTGATACAGAGAGTATCACTACAGACTGATCCTGGGAGAGTGGAGACACTTCTAAAAATGCCTTGAAAGTGGCATGTTCTTCCTAGCCACAGTCAGACTAAAAGTCCCCCTGTGGTGCTCCAGCTGAAGAGCTCTGAAAACATCCTGCTTGGCGAACGTTACCCTGCCGCTTGTCTCTATTTTCTCCAGCTACCTTCAAAACGGGCATTTCTAGCTCATTCAGTGCCAGCCTCAGCCCAAAGCAGGGTTATCCACTATTCTATCTCATTTCAAACCAAAGCAACAACTGATCCAGGCCCAAAATACACAGCTGTCTCCCAAAAACCACAACGATGGCATTTTTACATGAGCTAGTAATACCTTGACATGTCACAATGACTGAAAGACAGAGCTGCAAATTATCACCTCAATAAAATACCTGACTCAAACTTTGGAAAAGCTCCCTAGGGAACGCAATTGTTCCTCTGCTGCGTTAAGTTTCTCATCCAAGCCCAACTAAAAGATCACACTCAACAAGTCACTGGCTGCCTCGGGTGGCCTGGGCTATAGCAGGGCTCTAAGCGGTTGTGAGTATTGGTTCTTGCAAAACTTGAAGTAAATGAGTCACCTGTGAATCTCTCTGCAGTTCCCGAGTGCAAAAAGACAGATGAGGTGGTTAATTAAGGATGAAAAATTGACAGCTGGTTATTCAACCCACTGCTCCTATCTTCCTTCAGGTCTCTGCATCATCATCTCCGTTGAAGTCATGAGACAATCCGTGAAGAGGATGATCGACAGCAAGGAGACAGTCTGGATTGAGTACAGCTACTCCTGGTCTTTCGCCTGTGCCTGTGCCTCCTTTGTCCTGCTCTTCATCTGTGGCATCGCCCTCCTCCTGATCGCGCTGCCCCGCTTCCCCCAGAACCCCTGGGAGACCTGCATGGATGCAGAACCGGAGCACTGACATTGCCAGCACCCATGAAATGAGGCAGAAAGGGTTTTGAAGATTTGTATTTTTTAAAATGCCTGGGTGTCAGTCACTATATGAGGTGCACTCCATTAACTAAGTCAGTACTGAATCGGGGCACGTTCAATTGTAATTACTGCTTTGTTTCTTCTTTTCCTTTTCTTCTGTTTTAAGCAAGCAGAAAGATCCTTCAGCACCAGCATGAGTCGTGGGTGAATGGCACTGCTGCGTGCCAAGTTGGGGATGCCTTGTGCCGATGCAGCTGGGAGGAAAATCTGTGTGTGATCCAGCTTGTGCCACAGAGAGCACCGCTTTCTTGGGAAGATGATGTTTGGTGGAGCTGGGTGTACCTCTGTGAGGGGTATCGGGCTTTTACACACCTCACCTGGTCAGAGAGAGACAGGGAAAAATGCTGTGGGGAGTGTATTTCCCCTTTCATGCCCTACCCCTCTACCTCCCTAAGAAGGGTCAGCTCAGCACTCTGAACTGAGCTGGAGATCCTTACGCTATTCTATTAACCCATTAAAATTTGAAATGACAACTAAAAAGCCCATGAAACTTTGCCTAGCATTGGGATAAAAATTTCTCCTACAACTTTACACCCTGCAGTTCCATTCTTTTGAACTAAGCCCCCAAAAATCCACAGGATACCGTTTTTGTGCTGCTTAAATTTTAAATTTTTGATGGCGAAGCCACAAAAACCTGAACATTAAGAGTGAATTTTCCTTTAATAAAAAGCATACTCTTCCAGTAGCATGATTTTCTGGAAAATTATTTTGATGGATGAATCACTTGGCCCATCACATTCTGCTAGGTCCAGAATGACAGTGTAATTCTAGATGGTATTTACTGTTGAGAGCTCTCGTTTGTTCCTTGTGAATGGGCTTTTTAAGAATACCATGCTCTTGCTCACTGCATACGTATCTAAAACTACATTTTAGGGAAAATCCTTCTAGGTAGCTACCAAGAAGGAAAGGACCTGGACTGAAACACCCAGGAGACTCAGCCCCAAAAGCACTACAGAAGGGCCTCGCTGCTCACACCCGCCTGAAGCAACGTGCGCACGCCGCATCGCTGTCGGGGATGCTGCGGAGGTTGCGTTGCAGAGCCCCCGCCGTGCTCGGCTGCCTGCAGCACTGGGGGTTCACCAGCTCCACGCGCTCACCCGGCATCTCCAGCTGAGCCCTTGGCACCGTCACACAGCCCTCTGTCCCCCGGAGCGGAGAGGTGGATGTTGTTTGGTTTGGGTTTAGGGTTTAATTTACAGTTCAGTTTTCAGAATCCTCTCAGCATTTCATCCCCCCCAGGAGGAGAAAGCGTGTGTTAAATGTCACAGGGCTTTCACCCGATTAGTTAAAAAAGCAGAAGAAAAGGAAACTCAAGTCTTCTTACCTCCACATGTAGCTGTCCCTAATTCTAAAGAAAAACAGAATTCGGAACAGAAAATTTCTGATCAGTTTGAAGAGATCTGAAATCGTGACGCGTTCAAACATTTCAAGAAACAGTCCAGCAATTTTGCTCTGGTACAAGGGGCTGCCCATGGCCCTGCCACCAGCCAGACCCCATCGGGGCGTGCTGAGCCCCAGCAGCCCCCAGTCAGGTTCAGGTACGTCTCCATTTTCCCATCAGTAGAGTGGCAGCAAGAACAGAAGCCTTTTGTGAAGTTGCATTAATGTTTTTCAGGCTCTTTGAAGTTGAAAAGCACTACAAATAACACAGACATTATAAAGTTTTGGGCTAAAGCATTGATTGGTGCTCAGCTCTGAGTATGAGCTGGGGAACTCTGCCTGTCTCTCATCATGAGAGACAACTGCAAGTCTTCAAGTTGTCACTGAACCGCTGTGAAATGCTAAATGGTTTTGAAATCTTATTTTTGGGTACAGAGCTGACATTCTTAATTTGCATTTTCATTGTTCTGGAAAACAGAGGCTAGTTTCTAGGGAGATCCTTTACATATGACAACAGAAAAGAAAGTAGTTGGTGTGACCCCTGCGGTGGCTGACCCCAGGCTGGGACATCCAAACATACCCAACAATACCCATCAATCTAAGCAAAGCAGCTGGCAGGCACAAAGGCATCCCCCCGTTCAGCCATCATCATCAAAATGACCTCACCTTGGACATACAATGGATTGAGATAGGTGAGGTCTGGGGATGTGGGTCTATGTTCTTCACCCCATGCAGACTAGTGACGTGCCCTGTGCACCCAGGAAGCCCTTCATCCATACCGTTTCTGAAGCACCATTCCTCTCTTGTAATACTTCTTCTGGGACAAAGTAGTTTCTAGGTGGTTTCTTATCCTGAT
This sequence comes from Megaceryle torquata, assembly GCA_024611175.1. NCBI lineage: Eukaryota > Metazoa > Chordata > Aves > Coraciiformes > Cerylidae > Megaceryle > Megaceryle torquata. The sequence goes on from JANIJG010020865.1 coordinate 60,397, forward strand.
GGCTCAGCCAAATAGCTGCTTACTCCCCTTGGTGATACTCAAGAGCAAGACGTACATGCTTCAGATAAACAGATCCTGGAAGGTCTCACCTGTCTCATGCATGCTCCCACTTGCGTCAGCGCTGAATCTCTTCGTCCAAACCCCAGCGAGGGCAACAGATTCCCGTTGACTGCTGGGGGTTTGGCCTGGACCCAGAGGTTTTACAGCCTCCCTGGGCTCACTTTACTCATGAGGGAGAGAAAACACCCAGCTCACAGCAGTGAGACCCTACACCCACAGACAGCAGCTTGGGCAGCTGAGCTAGATGCCACAAACTCACTGAGCTTTATTCTCCACGCGCTCCGAGTCGAGGCTTTCGGATCATTCACTGCTTCATATGGTTCCTGCAAGACTGAGAAGCATGCGGGTGACTTCATTTTCTTTTTCCAGCACTGAAGAAATGCTGATGAGGGACCTGTCTATTAAATTGGTCATTGGTATTCACAGTGGGAAAGGCACTGCTCCTACAGCAGGTTTGTTCTGCCATATCTAAATCTCTCTGCCAGGGAGCCAATAATATGTTTTAAGAGAGTTAATAAAAGTAATTTGCCTTCATAAAGGAAAAAGAATATAGTGTCAGGGACAGGAGCTGTAACCAGTTTCAGTTTTCATTCACTCAGCTGAGCAAATAGCAGAGAATAGCCACCAAAACTTCAGCAATGTAGCGTGAAAATGTGAAAGAAATGTCCTCACTGGGACGGAGTCAGAGTGCAACAGAGATGGGAACCCAGCAGCAGCACACGTTTGGGACACGGCCAAAGAACCGAGCAGGAAATGTGCCCCAGAGAGAGGAAGAGGCAAATTAATTCATAGAACAAGTAACTACCCCCAGGCACCATGAAATCCTGAGTGTTGGTCCTGCCACTACCAGACCCACAGACACCTTTGGTCACGGTTCTCTTGGGCACGTGCCATTTGCCACTCTGTAAACCAACATCACTGCCCGTCCCCTCCTCAGGGCACCCACACCAAGGTGCCCTGGGGCATCGCGCGTGACACGGTGCTGTGAGATTTGGGTTGCCAAAGTCTGCCCACCCCCGCGAAGCCCAAGGGTTAAATCGCAAGGTCAAATGCAAGCAAAGACGTGGAGATTTTGTATATGCAAGTGTAAGATTTGCTGTTAGGCACAAGGCACGGAGAGAATCTGCTTCCCTGTATTGTGTGAATGTGCAGAAAAGGTGCCAGACTGACAACCCAAAGAACGAACCCTCCCGTTTAGCAAGCAGCTAAGCTGGGCTCTGAACAGCGTTGGTCTGCGGAGGTACCGCAGGAGTTAAGAGCCCAGCCCCAGCCAGGATGGGGGTGAAGAGCTTTTGGTCAGGGCACACACGGGAGCACAGATGGGTGCGTGCAGCGAGGGTTTCAGTCAGAAACCTTTGTACAAAGCTCCACTTTTCCCTTAGTCCCTGCCTGAAAAGGGGCAGCACATGCACAGTGCCAGAGTGTTTGACCACCCCGGCAGGTAGTTCACAAGTATACTTACCTATTTACTCCTTCCTTTCACTGATCCCTTTCCTCTGTCACTTCCTTGTGGCCATCACTTCTTTTTCTCTCCTTACACTGACAGTTGTGGAAATGATTTCCAGAAAGCCCCAAAGATCTGAGAATTCCACCCCCCACCTCCCCACAATGAAATCCTTGGCCCCACTGCAGACAGGCACTTCCTCTCCTGGGCTTGACAGCTCTTGAGGAATGTACCTGATAGACAAGGTCATCAACATCAAGAGATGGCACTGCACCCTGCCAACCCCAGGGAGGACCTTGGGGATTAACAGCGAGCCCTCAGGCTCCATCCAGTGTGCTAGAATTGGACATTTGCATGCCAGGAACCCGACCGATGCGCAGAAACTGTTTACAGAATAAACCTTAAACTTCATGTAAAATAATCTTCCACTTTCCATGGTGGGACAGCACCCCTTGGAACATTTTATTGCTTTTATCACTTGATTACTGGAGTATTAGGCTGCTCTGGACCATAAACTACACACACAACAGTAGGACCCTTTTTAAATGCATCCATTTCAATTATTTCCCCTTTCCATTATCACCCAGGGGAAAGAAAAGAGCATCACATCTTTGTTTTGACTGAAGCAGAGGATGAGATTGTTCTTGCTTTGTCAGACTTGATCGACGTTCTGGCTCCAGTGAAGCCATTGCACATAAATTCAAGCCACACAGACATCACATATGCACGCTCTGCATCTAGACAGACCCCGAGTTGCTTTGCTGCCTGCTACAAAGAAACTCAGAGAAAGGAATCAACTCCCATTTCTGGCCTACTTTCTTTTTAACAGAACCAGCAGCACAAGTCTGTTTTGGCAGGGCTGTACCCCAGGCCTCTGGCTGGTTTGTACCCAGTATCGCCAGTCTCACTGGGAGCACTACAGTGGCTTTACAGCTGGTCCTGTGCAAGTATCTGCCCTTCAGGAGGTAGCAGGCCTTAGGGAAAAATGGACTGACAACATCAGCTTCTAACTAGTCTTGGAAAACTCAGATCACAGAGCATTTTCTGTAATTTATCAGAAGCATTTATTAATCCTTAATGAGGGAAAAACGTTTCAACATTTCTCAACTCAAGCTAAAGTTGCCAGAAAACCTCACACCGAACTGATGTTTCCATCGCATCTGCTGCAAATCCTTTTACTTGCCTTGAATGAAACAAAACCCCAGTAATTTAAAATGATTCAATCCTTGCTCCCTGACACAACTAACAAAAAGATACTGGCGCAGGTATTGCTGTACCAACAGAAACAGCCCATATTTCATGTCGAGGAATACGATGTGCAAATTTTTATAGGCACCATAGATCATCACCGTCCGGCTTGACAAGTTAATTGTCTGCAGTTTTTCTAGGAAGACCAGAAACTTAAAAAGTAACAAAACAAATGAAATGAGTTGAATGGTGATAGGAGCAGAATATGAAGCATCATGGGCTTATTGCTCTGGAAAGGCGCAGATTCTGATATGCTCAAGTTGACTCTAAAAGAAAATGTAGAGTGGTCAAATACCATGCTCAGTGCCACTTACAGCAGAGATATTAATACATAGTAAAAGAATTGCTTAGAGAGCACAATCTCTGGGAAAAAAAAAAAAGAAAAAAAAAGAAAACCTAACCAAAAAACCAGCTGAACTTGACAAATCTGGGAACAAAACATTAATTAATCAAAGCAGGGAACGGTACTCGCAGGGTTTGCGAAGTCCATAGCAGCATTCACATCCTGCTAAGGGTGAGTAATGCCACAGCCCATACCATTAAGTAAAACCAGTACAAACTATACTAGATGACAGCTTCCAGGAGAAAATATGGATGCAAGGGCTTTGGTTCCACCTAACCAGCTTTTAGGCATAACAGCTATTTATTGGTTGCATTGTGGAAAGACTTGAGGCTGCCATCTGAACACCAGCTACGCGTTATAGGGGATGAAGATTCCTGCTAGACGGAATGGAGCAGGGAACCATCCCTGTGACACCCTCTCGGTCACGAGGACAGACCTGAGGACACCTCCCCAGGTGGATCTGCTTCGCTGAAGTGTCCTACAGAGAAGGGACACTGGCGCACAACGGGAGAACCCACGGCAGCCCAAGAACTACCCAAGCGAGGCAGGGATGTAGCACAAGAGCTCTGCCCGAGCCCTTGGCTGCAGCAGGGCCCTCTTCAGAACGGGGTTGATGACAGCAGGCAGGAAAGGCAGGAGAGAACCGAGCAACCTGTGGACAAACACATCCACATCCCAACAAAGTTCACCCAGGACATCAAAGGAAAATACTATACTGTCAAAAGGTATACACATTAATTCAGAATCCATCTCCAAGTGACCTCTGTGCTCAGGGAAGTGGGCAGCAGCTCCATGGTTTCTTTTTCTGACTTAGGAAGTGCAAGTTTAAAGCTCACAGCTTCTTAAGAATTCAGTCTTCAGAAATGCACAGGGAAAGCTATCAGCTGCCTTCAACAAGTGGCTTTTTAAAGAGTAAAATCTCTATTCGAAAAGCAAAAAAAGTTCAATTTTTTAGAGTCCAAATAATTTTTGAAATCTTTCTCTCGATTCTTCAGTAGCTCTTACCCCACACTGAGAACCTCCCACGAGCCATCGAGATTTTTCTCATGAAAAACTGGAATTAAAGAAAATAAAACCAGAACTGATTCTTGTTATTAAATACAAGCTTCCTAAATTTAGACCCAGATGATCTTGTCATTTTAACTTTCCACAAACAATGGGGGGGGGGTTTATTCCTGGACAAGAAGCGTGGGATTTGGCACTAACTGCAAAATGTCAAGGAGTCAAACACTCGGTTGGTGTGTATGCCCAAGCCTCCACCGATTTCCTCCAAATTAAGACAATTTATACAAACCAAACTCATCTAATTTTGAATTTGCACTGTAACTGCAACAGCTCCATATTTACAGCACAGTCTGAGCCAGTGCCCACTGGAGCCATCTCTAGGGCTTCATTTGATTTTATTAAGAGTTTGATTAAAGCCTTAGAAGAGTTTACAATATAGTTTAGGGGTTTTTTTTAAACAGCTATGGCTTCAATAAACATTGGATAATTTGCTCTAAAAACAAGAGATTCCACTCAGGGCTATAGAGAAGACATTTCTAAATAAATAATCTTTTGGAAGAAAATTAACTCTAAGAAATGCAAGCGATTCATGATAAACATTTCCAAAGCTGATAGTCAGAAGTTCTCTACCATACCGTCATCAAACTCCTGGGTGAGAGCACTTATGAAAATTTATAACCGAAAGCAGCAGGGATTTTCATAAGTTATAGGACAGAAATTGTAAGTCAGAGAGAAAATAGTCCTTTATCCATAATATTTTCAGCGTAGGTAAAGTGCCAGCGTAAAACAAAGCAAAACGTGGCGAGATGAGACCATCTCCCCCTTAACTAATTGACAGATAGCAGTAAATTAACAAGTGATGTTTATTAGTTTAATATTCAAATATGGTGAACAGAATCAAAAGACTGCTCCATATAAATGAGTGATTTTGAAACCCCTGAAATTACAATGCCGACTCGGCGAAGTGAAGTGCATTTGAACCCTACCTCTCCTCTGTCATAGTCTTGCACATCTCATCAAGAACTCTTCACAGACTACAACGTTCAGGCACACAGATTCTTCGTCTCTCAGAGCAGTGCCAGGCGCTCCGTTGAGGAGAACTGGCACCGTTCTGCTGGAATAAAAGGACTGAGGCTAACTTAACGCTGAGCACACGCCCGGCCCTTGCAAATGAATTTCCCATCGACCTATTTCTGCAGCCGTCAGCTCGGCAAAACCCCGTTTAACAGCAGTTTTGCTTGCTTCAAGGTTGCAGAATTTGGCCTCTACTCATTTTTTGGGTGCTCTTGATTTGATGCCATACGTTGTAAGCATAACTTGGCAGGGGCTTTCCCCTCCCCCAGCATCTTTTGTTTGGTATAGACATTAGGAAATAAATTAATGAGTTATGCGTGCTTTTCTTTACAGCAAAAAGAAGGAAAACGTTTTTTTCACATAAGTTTCAGAACCATAAACCAGCAAAGATTTATAATAAAAAATTTATATGCAAACCTCTGCAGTGTACTGAGTTTAAATCAACCCCATTACATCAAGACCCTCGCCTTAAAACATGAAGTCAAATGCAAAGAAAAAAAAAAACCAAAAAACAAAAAATAAACAAACCTGATTGTAACCAGAGCAAAAATCTGATTGAATACAGCAGCAGCCACTGCTCATTAGTAAAGTGTCCCATGGACAGCTGTAAAAATCTGAAATCACCCCCACACAGCTCTAAAACTTTAATTCTTGTATGTAATAAGTGGAGGAATACTGCAACTACACCCAGCTCAGTCCCTGTAAAATATTTCCCAGATTTAAAGTTATTTCAAGTGTAAAAGGAGGACTACTGGAGAAACTCTACAAACACCCCTCTCTATCTCCCCAGCTGCAAAAGTATGAACAGTGTGCAAGACCAGAAATCTTTATGGACAATGTTTATCTTCTCAGTTTTCATTCACACTTGTTTCTTTAATTTTTAAATAACCCATAATTACTTTTTTTTTTTTTTTTTCCTCAGTTTGTATTCCTAAAGGGCCAGGTTTGTGGAGAACTTAGCAGAACTCTTAAATAACCTGGTAACCATCCTTATCCCCCCAAAATTTCGATTAATTTGGATACAGCTTTGACAAACATTAAATCTCTTCTTTAATGATGTTCCTCAAACAAAACAGTTAGCAAAATATCTGAATTTCCTTGTATAATGTCACATTTTAATGTAAACATCAAATAATGTACCAAAAGTTTTACCAGGGAGAAAAAAAAAAAAAAAATTCAAGCGGCACAATTCTTTATACCACTAGAGAAGGGGGAAGGAAAAAGCCAGATTACAAACATTTACACATGCATAGTGGAAAAAAAAAATTAAACAAACAAACAAAAAAGTATTTTACTAAATTCACGCATTGTTTTTAAAATAGTTATTAAATCTACTAAGCACCAACATACCTAAAAATTTATTTTCAGCTTCATGATTCATTTAAAAAACCTATCAAATTAATTTTTCAAACAAGCTTATATTACTAGCTTGTCCAAAAATAAAATGTAGAGGGTTTTTTTGGGTTTTTTTGTTGGGGGGGGTGTCTTTTTTTTCTTTTTTTTTTTTTTTTTTC
>JANIJG010020866.1:0-26785 GCA_024611175.1 Megaceryle torquata
AAAAGAAAAACTTCAATGAAAATTAAAAAATAAAAAGAAAAAAGAGGAAATTACCATTCATCTTGAAGTTTTAGACCAACTTTTCAGGCTTTTTATTATATAAATACACTAGAATAATTAAAAAAAATGTTTATAACAGCAAAAGAAATTATATTAAAATTTTAAAAATGCCCTTTTTTTACTCCATGTATTATAATTTTAGCTGTATGGATGAACTGAAGTCTTGTGTTCTGCCATCTGTCTTTCTGAATACTGTAGTGTGTTAATGATTTCCCCCCCACCCCCTCAGTCACTCATAAACAAAATCTGTTTGTTGGTTCTTGCTTGAGTACTTTTTCCTAAGCCTTTACAATATGTCTTGGCACTATAGTAAGTCTGAAATATCCTTTCACCATGTGTTAAGTTAATGATCAGAGCTGATGAAATTCAAAATTATGTTCTTACAGCACACCTGCCATTGCCCAGGGACACGGACTGCAGTAAAGATTTTCTATGCCAACTAAGTTTAGTGAACAACTATGATGCCTTAAATAGATAACAAATCTAAAGTTTAATTTATTCTGAGACCACATTTTTGAAAGTTGAGGATAATTTTTTTTTTTTTTTTGGCTTGTTGCAGTTCTAGTCCTGATGGCATTATTTCCTGAAGAATTGAAAAGAGAACACTCTGCAACATATATGTGCAGAAAAGAAAATTTAAGAAATATGCATAATTTTAGATCCATGGCAGTTATGTATTAAAGGCTTAAAGGAACTGTTACATGCCTCATTGTGGATGTGCACACTGTCCTAAATAAGCAATTATAGGGAGTTAAAAGAGAAAAAACCCAATGACAAAACCAAGAAGCAAAACAGTGCCCCAACACCATTATCTTAACCTGTTTCAAGTGTACTTCTAAAAATGAAATGATCATAAAATGAGACATATAATAAAAGATGAGTTATATTGAAATGTAGATGATGGTTAAATAATATTATGTCTTGAAAAAAGATAATTTTTTTATTGGTTTGCTGTCTTACCTGAGACAGGGATTAACTTTCTGATTAGTTTCCTTAAATACAACAGTGTAAAGCTGAAGGGCTCCTTCTATTAATTTTTTTTTCAACTCAGAAACATAAACATTTAATGAGACCTATAAACAAATGATTGATTTTTAATGTATATCTTTTGAAGCTTCAGAACTTATAACTGCATATTGTATTAGGTTATCAAGACCTTTAATGAGTGAAGATAAAAGAAGATATTATGATATTGAAACTGATTTTGGGGGTATAAATACTCTCCATCTCTGCAGAGATATTTTCTTTCCATACACAGTTTTTATCAAAAGAACAAATCGATTTTCTATATAGTAATAAAATACATGAAAATATAAAAACCAAACTCTGTTCCATAATTTCAGTCTTAGTGTGACAGAACCAGTAGTGTTAGGTTTTACACAGACATGGAGATAGAAAACAAATCTTATATTCCCTTGGTTCCCTTATTTTCCTTGGTTCAGTGTTTACAAACATATGTCTTCTGGAATAAGCAACAGTCAACTGTGAGATGAAATACTGGGCTGAACATTCTCTGCCACAGAAGATCATTAAGTGACCTGTCTTTTGACATTTCTTGGAGCATGATGTGACTGTAAAGAATCTCCTGTCTTATGCCTGACCTGAAGAAAGCCGTATCAAAAAGCTTTCAGTAGTGAAGAAAATGAAGGCCTGGGGGAGAGCTCCACAAGTTTACAGGGCTGTCTGAATGGTTTACTACAGTTCCCTGCCATTTGTATTGATGGTGTTAGCCAACAGGTAGTTTGCTAGGTGGTTTTCCATAGTTTTCAGTTGCTGATGGCACTGAACCTTCAGGAGCAGCACTATGCACCTTTGGCAGAAAATTCTGTTAATCTACTGGAATCCAAACATATGTGAAAAAGGGAGGAGATTACTCTTCATTATCTTCAGATGGCAAGTCAGTTTTTTCCTAATCTTGTGAATAATAACTTTTCTAGTATGTTGTGTACATAGTTCATTATCTGTGGGAGATGGGGTAACACTACAACAAAAAGCTCTACTGTTTGTGTGTTTACTTCTAGCTGTTTTCATCTTTGCTTTCAGAGAATCACAGAATTACTGAGTCTGGAATAGACCTCCAAGATCATCAAGTCCATCCAATGACCCAACACCATGACATCAGCTAGACCATGTCAACTAGGTGCTAAATCAAATCTTTTCTTAAGCACCTCGTTTGCTCATGAGAAACAGAAAACAGTGGAACCTGTTAGTAGTCATGGAGGAGGCTATAGCTTGTGAGGAGCTGGGACTGTGGGAGACAATTTAAAGGACATAGACGGGCAGCAGCTATTTTAAGTCTGAGCACAATTTGTTTTATTGCGAGCATTTCTGTGAGCTTCTTCCCAAGAATGCAAAGTAGGCCTGCACTATGGATGATGATAAAGGCACCACTGATGTCTTAGCATGGTCACATCATTAAAGTAAAAAAGGAAGTGTTTTCCTCCTTTCAACATCTGAGCAGACTGCTTGTAATCCAACACAGATCTAACCTTTTGTCCATAGCGAGAGGTTGAATTTGCTCTTCTTGTAATTTACATGTAATTTACATACCTCTGCAAAATCCTTCATCCATCTGCTACCAGTTAATAAATCCTTTTTTTTCATTTCCATTAATTCTTATTAGAAAGGCTGCAGAAATCCATCCATTTGATAGAAATACTATGTCCACAGGTAAGCACGTCAAGACTTTTAAGACCCTTTACGTTAGGGGTGGAGGGGGATGATAATCTAGAATAATTGCAGTAATCTATGGAAATGTTCAGTGTCTACTGCTGAGAGAATCTTTGCATGGAGTAATTGAGGAACACAATATTATGACAGTCCAGCAATTCAGTGCTAATACAAGACTGCAAGGACTGTCTTGGTTTTGGCGTGACTAAAACAACTTGTACAATCAGTCAGAAACTGCCAAGGAAAAAATAGTGGCAGAGGAATAGAATGTGGTAAGGGAAGAGGTATGTAATCATATTCTGTGAATTTACCTTCAGGATATAAATTCTGAAAAGGTAACATATCTGTTCTCTGAGCATGGCCCTTAGTTTTTTTTTTAGCATTGAATAAATAATCTAAATTATTTGTACCTGATTTTAGTGTCGGATAACAAAAGGACAGTAACAGAAACATTTGTTTTGAAAGCTGGTATTTAAAAAGCTTGTTGGTGCTCTGATGAAATAATTTTCTTTGTATCTGATAGCATCCCAATACACACCCAGAAATGGTTGTATTATGTCATGCCTGCTGAAATTCTACTAAGAGGAGTGCCTTTGTCAGAAAAGTCACCATCAGTATTGTATGATGAGAACCAGCTTTGAAAGAAAATAATGACTTACAGACTTTGTTCCCCAGGCTCACACTGATGCAGCATTTAGATTCTTGTATTTGACCCTTGGTAAGAAGCTTCATAGCAAAGTAATCATAGTGTTTTGTTCAGCATGAATTTCAGTATATAGTGGTTTTTAAGGGTAGTCCACATATGTTGAAATTCTAGATGCCTGGAATATGTGTTAGTGGCATGTGTTTTGGCTTCAGCAGTGTCTTTTGGGAGTGTTTTATGATCATGCATGGATAAAGAAGTCATTGTGTCCACCTACATACTTCATTCTATGTTCCTGTCCTGCCAGCAGTGTGCCCAGGTGGCCAAGAAGGCCAACAGTATCCTGGCCTGGATCAGGAATGGTGTAGTCAGCAGGAGCAGGGAGGTGATCATTCCTGTGTTCTCAGCTTTCGTGAGACCACACCTCTAACACTGTGTCCAGTTTTAGGCCTCTCTCTACAAGAAGGACTTTGAGGTATTGGAGAGGGTACAGAGGAGGCTGCCAAGCTAGTAAAGGGTTTGGAGCATGTCTCTTATGAGAAAAGGCTGAAAGATCTGTCGCTGTTTAGCCTTGAGAAAAGAAGGCTGAGGGGAGACTATTGCTCTGTACAACTACCTGAAGAGTAGTTGTAGCAAAGTGGGAATTGTTCTGCTCTCCCTGTCAATTAGCAGTAGAACAAGAGGAAATGGCCTGAAGTTGAACAAGGGGAGGTTCGGACTGGATATTAGGAAGAATTTCTTTACTGAAAGCGTTGTCAGGCCATTGGAACAGCCTGCCCAGGGAGGTGGTGGAGTCACCATCTTTGGAGGTGTTTAAGAGCCGGGCAGCTGCTGTGCTTAGGGACACGGTTTAGTGGTTTTGACAGGGTTAGGAATAAGGTTGGACTTGATGATCTTGAAGGTCCCTTCCAGCCAAAATGATTCTATGATTCTATGTAAAATGTTAATTTAAATAATGTGGGGTGTTTTTTTAATCAGATCTACTTAGTTTGTAATTATTATTTTTTTCTTACTGTTATGATTTTCTCTTTACACGTTTGCTTTTTCTTTGCTTTGGGGAATAAAATGGAACAACAAATTCATTAGTCTGCCTGTGACCATCACAGCTCTGGAATTGCTTGGACTATTGTTCATAACACACCAGGCACATGTGGACTTGTATATTCCGCTGAGGTTTTTTTCATCCCTCTTATTTATAGACACTTAGAACTGTCAAAAATCAGGAACCTTTCATAGACCTTTAGAACTGTCAAAATTTGGGAACCTAGAAGATCATGCACAGTTAGGATGTTTCCCAGTTTATAGCCAGAGTGGCTGCTGTCAGCACCTGAAATGCACCCAAGATCATGGCTTGTAATCAGAAGCTTCTGCTATGTAAACAAAAAGGGTTGATCTGAACAAAGAAATGGGTAAGATACTTTTAGCAGCAGAAACATCTGTTCCCATGCCATGATTGTCATCATCTGTCCTGCGAAGGAACATGACTTCATGAGGAGATCTCACTTTTCTGAATACACTTCAGTGTCAGGCCTCTCACATTTAAATCTTTTCTGAAATAGATTTTTATAGAATCATAAAATGGTTTGGGTTGGAAGGGACCTTAAAGATCATCTAGTTCCAACCCCTCTACCATGGGCAGGAACACACTTCACTAGACCAGGTTACTCAAAGCTCCAGCCAACCTGGTCTTGAACACACCTAGGGATGACGTATCCACAACATCCCTGAGCAACCCATTCCAGTGTCTCACCAACCTCACTGTGAAGAATGTCTTCCTAATTTCTAATCTAAATCTAACCCCTTTATGTTTAAAGGCATTACCTCTCATCCTGTTAGAACAAGCCCTTGTAAATAGTTCCTCCTCACCTTTCTTGTAGGCTTCCTTCAGATACTGGAAGGCCACAATAATGTCTCCTCAGAGCCTTTTCCAGGCTGAACTCCAACTCTCTCAGCCTGACCTCGTAGGAGAGCTGTTCTAGCCCTCTGATCATCTTTGTAGCTATCCTCTGGACCATCTACAACAGGTCCATGTCCCTCTTGTACTGGGGGCTCCAGAGTTGGGCACAGTACTTGAGATGGGGTCACTAGAGTAGAATAGAGGGACAGAAACACCTCCCTCAACCTGCTGGCCATGCTTCTGTTGATGGGGACCAGGGTATGGTTAGCTTTCTGTACTGAACTTGCACATTGATGGCTCATGTTGAGCTTTTCATCAATCAGCAACCCCAAGTCTTTCTTCTCAGGACTAATGAGGTTTAACAAGGATAAGTGCAGAGTCCTGCATGTGGGGAAGAATAATAAATTACACCAGTACAGACTGGGAGGTGATCTGCTGGAGAGCAGCCCTGTGGAGAAGAATTTGGGAGTCCTGGTTGAAAACAAGTTCTCCATGGAACAGCAATGTGCCTTTGTGACCAGGAAGGCCAATGGTATCCTGGGATGCATTAAGAAGAGCGTGTCCAGCAGATCGAGGGAGGTTCTGCTCCCCCTCTACTCTGCACTGGTGAGACCTCACTTGGAGTATTGGGTCCAGTTCTGGGCTCCCCAGTTCAAGAGGGACAGGGATCTGCTTGAGAGAGTCCAATGGAGGGCTACAAGGATGTTTAAAGGACTGGAACACATGCTTTATGAGGAAAGGCTGAGACACCTGGGGCTCTTTAGTCTGGAGAAGAGAAGACTTAGAGGGGATTTGATCAATGTTTATAAATATATGAGGGCTGAGTATCAGGAGGAAAGGGACAACCTCTTCTCACTCGTGCCCTGTGACAGGACAAGGGGGAATGGATGTAAGCTGGAGCATGAGGAGGCACTTCTTTACTGTAAGGATCACAGAAAACTGCAACGGGCTCCCCAGAGAGGCTGTGGAGTCGTCTTCTCTTGAGATTTTCAAAAACCGCCTTGATACGTTCCTTTGTGACCTGTGCTAGATTATATGATCCTGCTCTAGCATGGGGGTTGGACTTGAAGATCTCCAAGGTCCCTTCCAACCCCTGACACCCTGTGATACTATGATACTGTGACTGCTTTCAATCCACTCATTGTCCAGCCTGTACCTGTGCTTTGGATTGCCCTAACCCAGGTGCAGGCAGGACCTTGCACTTGGTCTTGTTAGAACTTCATGAACTTGTCACGGGCTCACATCTCAAGTCTGCTTGGATCCCTCTGGATGGCATCTCTTCCCTCCAGTGTGTCAAACTCACCACACAGCTTGGTGATGTCCACGAACTTGCTGAGGGTGCACATGATCCAACTGTCCATAGCCATATTTTCTTTTCCAGTTCCTTTTCTTCAAGTTCTTGGTGCCCTCTGGCACCTGTTCAGTATCTGAGACTTGTCTGACAAGATGCCTCAGGGATATTTCTGAAGCATGGGCATTCATTGCATCCCAGGAAGCCTGTCCCCATCTTCTTTAAGGTGAGATGAGTTTTATCATCACAAATACAGCTTCTGAGGACAGATTTTAATTTAGTTCTCTGGCACACACTAATTTACTTAACATGAGAATTAAGGCTATTAAGACAAAGTATTGTCTTCATGAGATCATTTCTCTATTACTTAGAATAGGTTAGAGTTGGGGGTCACCCTTCTTTGTCCCCGTTGATGCATCCAAATTAATTTTAATCCTCTTGAAAAATTCTTAAAAAAAAAAAAATCAGACTTTGTATATTTAAGCTGATAAGTTAAATGAAGAGCTGAATATATGCCGAGGCAAATAAGTACTTTGACATGACTACTTTAAATCTCTGTCCTTGTGATTTAGGTAATTCTTAAAGTTGAAAGGGTCTTCCGGAAGAAGCCCCTTCATATCCACATCTCTGGAAGAAATGCAAGCACTGTGTTTGGCCTAAGTAATAGATTCATATTTAGTAACCCATGTCCACCTTCAGTAGTATGTGACTGAATATTTTTTTCAGAAGGATTTGTGATTCTCTGAAGCTGGTCATATATCAATCATTAGATCACAAATTCAGTCCAAAATTCTTGACAATTTGTCTTGGAGGATTTTTGAAGAATAAGACATGGTAATGAAACCACTTACAAGTTCGCAAGGATGGAACTGCCTTGAAAGCTTATAACGTGTTTCAACTCACCTACAAATGTAACTAGAACATCCTTTTCTTGGAGATGTGTATGATGTTTTCTTGCTGTTTCTGTTTACTCTCACACAGCAGTGTATTCTTGCTGAATTAGCTATGGTTGACAGACTTTAACAAAGAACCTTATTCACAGGAAGGACTCACAGTAATTTTTTGTGGTCAGGGCACTGCTTGGAGTCACTAAAGATTTGAATTGACATGGTGACAGTTCCTTAGAGTTTTAAAGAAACATTAATTTAAGAAAAAGGGAGTCTTTAAAGAACAGCATGCCACGTGTACTCGCCATTCTTTTCTTGTTCAGTTCATTCCAGTGATATGTGCAGTATATGTATAAGGAACCACGTTCTGATTTGCATACTGATATTTTAGCCTTTTTATTACAAGGCCTGAAAAAAATTTCTTAACTCAAGCAGTCACAGAGTATAAATGCACATGTGGAGTTTGTATCTCAGAGGATTCCAGTTATTGGTAATTTAATTTTCTTAACATTTACAATCTGTTTGATTTCATTTCAAAAATTCTCAGACTTATCCTGGTCCCTCTGGCATGTCACCTGCACCACTCAGCTTGGTGTCATCTGCAGACTTGCTGAGGGTGCACTTGATCCCACTGTCATTGATGAAGATATTAAACAGCCCTGGTTCCAGTATGACCCCCTGAGAGACATCACTTGTCACCAGTCTCCATCTGGACATTGAGCTATTGATCACTACCCTCTGGATGCAACCATCCAACCAATTCCTTATCCACTAAACAGCCCAGCATTCAAATCCTGATCTCTTTAACTTAGAGAGAAGGATGTTGTGGGGAAATGAGTCAAAGGCCTTACAGAATCCCAGATAGATGACATCTGTAGCTTTTCCCTTGTCCACTGATGTAGTTATTACGTCATAGAAGGCCACTAGGTTGGTCAGATGGGACTTACCCTGGGTGAAATCGTACTGACTGTTTCAAATCACCTCCCTGTCCTCCATGTGCCTTAGCATAGCTTCTAGAAGAATCTGTTCCATAATCTTCCCAGACACAGGGGTGAGGTTGACAGATTGGCAGTTCTCAGGGTCCTGCTGCATCAGGGAAGGCTTGTGAGGAGTTTTCACCCTAAGGATGAAGCAGTGACAGAAAAAAATGTAATGGATTGAGACTGACCACAACCTCCATTCTCTACCTGCCTGCACAACTGGAGGGAAGGAGGTAGCAGAGATGGGTCCAGGAAGAAGGGAGGGGTTGGGGGAAGGTATATTTAAGATTAGGTTGTATTTATCACTGTCCTAATCTGATTCAACTGCTGAATTGGTGGTGGTTTTGTTTAAACGAAATTAATTTTGTTTTCACAAGTTGAGTCTGTCTTTTGCCCATGACCATAACTGATGAGTGAGCCTTCCCTGTCCTTTGTCTTGACCCTTGAGCCTTTTTATTGTATTTTCTCCTCCTCATCCTACCAGAGATGGCAGGAGTGAGTGACTGGCTGTGTAGCTGCTTTGGTGCCAGCTGGGTGGGCTCAAACCATGACAGATGTATGAAAAGAAAATAGCTTTGTCAAAATATTAATTCCTCTATAACAATGTTGTTTAGTACAAGAAACTAAAATAGAATGAATATTATCTAAAGCAACTGTATGCCTGTTATTTCAAGCAACCAACCAAGATGAAATTAATTTAAGATTTGCAGAGCTTCTTAAATGAGTTTCTAGAGTTGATTGCTATTTAGTACAAAAATAAGGGTAACTAAGGATAATTATTGTTTATAACTACAATTGTTTCTCTGCAACTGCTGGTATGGTATTGTACTATTCCCACTGTATTCCTCTTCTTCTGAAACAACAAAAATATAATAGCAGTCAAAATAGTTCTGCTATGAATGTAGTTATCTTAAAGGGTCTAATCCAGATATTATTTTCCCATTCTTATTGGATAATTGAAACTTTTCAACATATTAAATGCTTTGAAAATATAATTATGTCATATATTATTTACAAATTAATTTAGCTGTTAGGGCAGAGCATTTTATTATGGTTTGAGATTAGACTTCCTCTAAAGTGGAATACCCTGAAAGGCAATCTATAAAGTTGACTTTTCTCATTCAGTATTTTATTTTAGAAACTTATTCAAAATGAAAGCTTTGAAAGGAGGAGTTTCATCTCAGGCCTTCAGCTCACTCTGGATCCTGTCACTCTGTCAAATTCTGAAAACACCCCAAACCTGCCAAAAGATAGCAAAGTTGTTTTGTATCAATAAAGATTTGAAAATGAAATTTAAGTAGTGACTGATGTGTAGATAAGAGTAGAAATAACAGACATGGATGATACTCTTGTGTAAATGGGCAAGTATTGCATCCGTTTTCCAGGTTCAGTATTCTGAAATCTTACAGCACCTTCATTTCATTATAAAGAGGAGGTGCATGTAATTAAAGCTCTCAGCTTTGCCACAGTTACACAGTCTGTTGTGAGAGGTAGATGGACCCAAAATTGCTGTGTAGCCCATAGTAGTAAACAGGTTAAAAGTCCTTGTTTTAATGTGTTAGATGTAACCTTGTGTTCAGTGTCATGTTTACATAGATAAACCAAACCACCTATTTCAGATCCCTTATAGGAAATATAGTAACTAAAAATATACCTGTTTAGGAAACAATATATAAGTGTCATGTGTTACAAAAACACATTTCTGTAATCTCTTAACACTGTATTCCATGACCCCTAGAACGATCCTAAGGAAAAAAAAAACAAAAACACATTACCTAGGCAATACAAATATAAGTAAATTTTTAACATTATCAAAGTTGTATTTTAAGTAGATCGAGAGACAACTAAAAAAATATTATGAAAGCTTTCCACTTCTTATTGATATGAAATAATACAGAGCTGGATTATATTTCTAACACCTAAGAATTCTGACAAAAATTCTTATACAGTATTTTCATCCAAAAATGGTCTTTCAAGTGACCTATTGTCATTTACTAAGAGTATAGCTTAATTTTTTTAATACCTATTTTTTTCCTAAAATCTTAAGATAAGTAAAGTCTGAGACTTTTGCTGTTTGGGAAAAAAAAAGTATGTTCCAGAAAGGAAATACTATTGCAGAATCATTAAAAATAATCAGATCAAATTGTAATTACACTCCATGCTTACTTTTAAAGTTATCTCTGACAGAAGTCAAAATCCATCAGCAAACTTAATGCTGAAATAACATACTTAAGTGTGTTTTCTTTGGATCATGTGCAAAAGATAGCCAGTGTATACAGGTGGTTTTTTTGGCATCTTAATTGTAAACATTAACATACATATGGTACTCCTTATTTAGATGGAGTTCTTGGTATGTCTGACACTTGTCTAGAGTTACTGTTAGGAGACAGTCATCATTGGGGTTGGAAGCCAGACGTGTTATATTAGTAAAAAACTGAAAAGGGTCCTGATGGGAAGCCAGCCGAGTATCGACAATCACACCAATATGGCTACATGCCGATCCATTTATTCTGACTGCATCACTTGCTTATATAGTGGTTACAATCTGATTACATGTATATCAACTACTTTCATTGATGTTTGGCTACAAGCATATAAATCAAGCTCTAGGTTAATTGGTTATCTGCATTTGGGATACGTATTCTGTATATGCCTCCATCGTGGCTACTGTACATGCTGTACGTGCTGCTCCTGCCCTGCTCCCCCACTTTGCTCAAGGTTGTCTTCTTTCCTTTCTGCTCTTCAGGATAACTTTAAAGAGACCCAGCACTTATGCTGACTGAGGCTTAGCCAGACCTAGCATGGGGTTGTCCAATCCCTCAAAAGCCACCATATTCCTTGTTCCACAAGGAATTCCTCTACAAAAAACCACTATCCTACAGTCACAGAGAGAAAGCAAAAATTTTATAATGAATTGAAATTAGAATTAGGACAAATAAAAACCAAACCAAAATGAAAAAACAAAACCAATCCATTCTACTTTAATCAAGCAAAGTGATGATA
This sequence comes from Megaceryle torquata, assembly GCA_024611175.1. Lineage (NCBI taxonomy): Eukaryota > Metazoa > Chordata > Aves > Coraciiformes > Cerylidae > Megaceryle > Megaceryle torquata. Next base: position 11,432 of record JANIJG010020866.1, read on the forward strand.
TGAAAAGCAAAGACCTTTAAATCAAAGGAAATTTTATTGGATTCTTCTTACCATCAGACTCCTTTTGTTTCCATATCTCCTAAATAAAGATAATTTTCTTATCAATAGATTATGCAGAATTAGTTGAAGGGTGTTTCTGAACAAATTCATATTTGTGACAGAGGTGTTTCATGAAAATGTTTATCATACGGTTTCTGGCAAAAAATGAAGCCACTGAGTTAGCATTACATGACACCAAATTTCAGCAATTTTCTGTTCTAATTTTTCAACTATTTGTTTGTTTAATGGAAATAAAGCTTAAAATACATCTTTTCAGTCATTGAATATGTGCATCTGATTGGGTTTTTTTAATATGCATGTGTTATATAATTCCTTTTTTGGTGTAGAAATTCTATGCCCTTTATATGTATTTTCTTAAGCTTTTAACAAATTTTTTTTTCAATAATCCATTTCTATTTAATTCTTGCTAGACTTCTAAACTGTTATATGGATACAGTCTTAGGTGAAAAAGATTAGAAATACTGTGTCATAGAAAACTAGGAATTTGAAGTTTGGACTTCAGCTTTACTGTACATAGAGTTACAAAATGATGAAATTTCAGTTAGATTTCAGCTTTACTTGCTGTAGGCGTGGATTATTTTTGTTGGTCATGTTTTGTGGGTTTTTTATGGATTTAATTATTATTATTATTGCTGTTGTAGATTTCAGCTTTACTTGCTGTAGGCTTGGATTATTTTTGTTGGTCATGTTTTGTGCTTTTTGGAAATTTTTTTATTATTATTGTTGCTGTATGTTTGTTTGTTTGTTTTAAAGAACCAAACCTATTGTTTTTATAGTAAACCTTGTCTAATTATGCCATTTCTTTCCTAAATGGTAATGGGAAAGGTGGATTTAATTTCTTGTTTAAATTTTGGTAAAGTTCAATTTGAATAAATGCTCCCCACTTTAAGAGAGATCTGTGTCATAAAGTAGTGATAATCAGTAGGCATGTCTTTTCGAAATGTGTGAAGGATTGTATCTAGAAACATAGAATCAATAACAAAAGAAACAGAAATTAAACTACTTATAAATATGTACATCTATGTGAATAAGGATGTCTTCTGCTGAAGGTTAAGTGCTGACCAACACACTTAAGCAAAAGCAAATCTTCAGTTGTAGGAAAACAAAGCTATGGATTGCATTGCAATTGGTGAAAAGTTGAAGAGTTTAATCTTTTCTTTAATGTCTTCCTCTGTGTCATGGTTTAGGGTCAGGGCGGCCCCTTAGACCTATAACAGATACTCTCTGTTAACCCCCCTCCGTCCCAAAAGGGCAAGAGAAAGGGAATAAGGGAAAGAGATTTAGTGATTAGAAAAGAAAACTAGAACAGCTTTAATGAAAATAATAATAATTAAAATAGAATATGTAAATTTATATACAAAACCGGTATTGAACTCAACCCCCCTGAAGGTAATTACATCACCGTCACCACTGATGCTGTGGAGCAGGCACTGGGGGAGTCCCAGACTGGGCCCCACAGCAGACAAGAGCTGTGTTCAGGAGCTGGATTCTGCTACTGGATTCAGGAACACACTGATTGGGATCAAAGGCAGAATGGACAGAGTCCTCCTTGGATGCTTCAATGAAAGAACTGAAAGAGGACCTGAGTCAAGCCAAGCAAAGCTGGCAAGATAGTCCAAGAAGGGAGAAGAGCCTGGGAGACCCTAGAGAAAGCTATAGACCCTCCAGATACCTTGGCTTTATACTGAATATGACATATATGGGCTGGAATCCCTCACTGGTCAGTTTGGGGTCACCTGCCCTGTCCTCTCCTCCCTGCAGGTGCCGCCTTTCACTTTCCTGCACCCCGCAATGTGGTACACAAGACCCAGCAGTGGCCTTGGTGTGCGTATCAGTCCTTGGAAGTAACTCTAAACACAGGGTGTTATCACTGCTAGCAGCAGGCACTGTCTGTGAAAACAGGCTGTTAACTTCAGAGAGTGCAGTTAGTTAGAAGAACTGAGCTGAAAAGTAAAATCACTGAATAGAACCAGCTCTGTTCCCACCCAAACCAGGACACTGCCTCAAATCACAGATGAGGAATAAAGATGCAAGGCCGTACATGAATACAGACAGTAACATCTTTGAAACTACTAGGTCAGCAGGCTTTTTTGTAGTTGTAGAGAAATCTCTAAAACATTAATTTCTTTACAGTAGTTACAATAAAATTATTGATCTATTAAGTAAGTAGCCTTTTCCATGACTGTCTGTGAAAGGAATAATTGTCACTTGTCACAGTACTCTATTTTTGCCTCACCTATCATGTAATAATATTGCAAGATCTGTGTTAAAATGTGTCATTATAAAATGCAGCAGCCATGTTTACAATATTTAAGGCTTTCATGCATAAATAAGGGAGATACTGCTATCTGTCTTCATAGTACAATGCTGTCTTTTTCTACATCGTCTGTCTTTCTTTCTGGAGCAGCTAATTAGTTAAACATAGAAATTTAAAGTGCAGTAGGTGACAAGGTAACGTTAAAATATACGTTAAAATATAAAATAAACTTGCACACAAGTCTCATCAAGGTTTCTAGTTTTACTAACATGCTTATGACATCATCTTCCCAACCATAACTGATCAACTTTCAAAATTTCTTTAAACCTCGAAATACAATTTCAAGCCTACACAAAATACAGGATCCAAAGACTTAACCTGGAAGTGATGCATGAAGTTGTTAAGACATACCTGCCTGAACACATGCTTATGCTGGTGCCAGACCAGTACAGTTAGGTTACATCTGGTGTGGATTCAAAGGCAAACTGCATGCTCCTTTACTGCAGTTTCAATTCATAAATCTTGGTTTTCTCCTTCTATTGCTAAACCAGCATATTCCATTGTGTCTCTGTGGGAGGGATGGAGGAAGCAGCAAACAAATGCAGAATTCTGATGCTTAACCTCAGAAGCACTATTTATGCCTCTTTCTTAGGCTGGCTAAAATCAAGTTTCATCGTGTACACTTACAGACCTTGGTCCACTGTACCTCAGATTTCTATATATTGCTTTAGCTTGTACTGGAATCATGCCTCAAAGATAAATAGCTCTGTAGAATGTGATTGATTATTTTATTTTATTTTTCTTATTCTCTACTTTACTCCCAGTTTATGAAAAACAAACAAATGAAACAACAACAAAGAACCACACAAAATCCCTTATGTTGACCTTACAGTGCAGATGGTCTTGAGACTTGCCTGGTCATGGCTTTTACCGGTTTCAGAAATTGACTAGTGGTCAAATGACTATTGCCTACCCTTTTTACCTAAAGCTCTCTCAAAAACATATATGGATAATTTAGACTTAACAAATAATAGCCTTTTATTTTAACTGTGGTTGGGGGATGGTTCATCCATTTTCATACTTAAACTTGTTTCCAAAAAGAAACAGGTTCTGATAGTGAAATTTATCAAACCAGCTCAAGGAGATACAAAGACTAAGGAGGAAGAAATTCTCACCATACTTTCATATTCCTCCTGATGATGATCTCAGGATCATCTCAACATTTTATAGCCTTTTCCCCTGATTTTTTCCCAAGGAAAAGATTGAAACTTTAGTATCCAGGGGAAAACTGCAAGGGTAAGGCATAACTTGGATACTTCAAGAGTATACCAGTGGGGGTTTTAAGTAATTTTATCTGTGTTGTTGAGACTTTTCTGAATTAATTAAATACACTAGGCTAATAGGCTGCTTAAAATATTAATTGGAATAAAAAAGAAAATTTTGGGTCCTTATATACACTCCCCTAAAATTAATTCTCTTTTTCCTATAGACAAAGGCTGAATATAACAATTTCTATAATTATCATCAAAAGCCAACTATGCTAAAGGTGAAACCAAGGAAGTGGTGGGAATATGTGATGAAGGGGAAGAAATAGAAATGGAGCAACAGAACTTTTTAAACGTATTGCTGTTTTAGTTAGGCTTAGCTCAGTCTTAAGCCTTCACTTTCATAAATCTGTAAATACTGCAGATCTCTGGGAAGCCCTTGTGATAACAGAAGATTGTGTCCTAATGTAAGTCATGTTTAATCTCTTTCAATAACTTTTTTCTTTCAACTGAGATCCTTCTAACACATGCTTCCCAAGAAGCAAAAGCAGAACCTGTGTGGATTTATGGCTAAGCTTACGTCCCATAACTATGTAAGAATACTTTTTAATATTTTTTTTTTTCTTCTTCTTCTTCTTTTTTTAACATAAGCCTATAGCATTTCATAGCTTTCATATTATCACTCTACTTACTGTAAATCAAAAGTTGTCTAGCCCTGTGGAAGCAGTTACTAGCAGCAGTTACTGGGTTAGCTCCACTAAAGGGGAAGATAAAATGCTGCGTTAAACTCCTATCTTATCCTTCATTTTTTGCAATGCCTTCTCTGGAGAACACTGCTTTTCTCTTTTTCTCTCTCTGTTTTTATTTTAATAAGATAGGAAGGACAAGGAATTCCAGATGATCATCTTATTGATGTTGTATGTTAATATTTTCATATGAAATCAAAGGGATTTTTTACATTTATGTGACAAAGACAGAAGCTGATCTGAAAGCCTGAGCTGGATACAAGAAAACAAATTCAGGGAATAGGTAATCTCTGCAGAACAGGTTGGGAAAAGAATAACGTATCTGATATAATCTGTTACATTTGGAAAATGTAGCGTGTTTGTTAAAATGTGTTCATTTTAATCTCTTCTTTTTTTTTTTTATGGTAGAATACCCTGAGGTAAGCATGAGACATCTAGAAATTTTGATAAGTGATATCAGTGATTGAAATCAATGTAGATTTATCAGTTATTTGAAGGCAGGGTCAATCCTATCGAAGAGTTTTGCATTTCCCAGTTACATGTTAACTCTCTTTTTGGTGTTTGTGATGCTAACGTGCAATTCAAACAGCACATACATTCAGACTTCTCTCAGCTGCGGAAAAATGTTTTGATCATTATTGTCAACCTGCTATAGTCTACAAATATCATCTTGAAGGTGAAAGTTTCTATGACCTATTTTCTTCTATCAAGAGATCTGTGATATGTTAACCTCTTTGCATTAACAAGTAGAAGTCCCCAGTACCACTACTACCCAAAATGCTGATTTTGATGCTTTTTAGATTTTTTCTAGATACTTTTTGTTTAATCTTTCTGATTCCACATAATTTTTTTTCTAACTAGTCCTGAAAAAAAATATTAAATAAAATTAATTATTTTTCTATGTTCTTAATGCAAATTTGATCTAGCTTCTAATGTTATTTAACTTAAGTGGTGCATCTTTAAGGAATATCTGAATAATTTATCTGAATTGTTCATTGTTTAAGCACTGAAAAGCAGTTTATATATGTCTCCAGATAAGACTGGACAACAGAGTTTTGCAGATATGTATAACCAAGTAAAATTATGACGTCTGTCTTACAATTTATAGTTTTGAAAGATCAGAAGAGGTAAGAACATTTTAACTGGTAATATTTGAGGAAACTACAGCATTTCTTCCTTATTTACAAAGTGTAACTAAGGCTTTGAAAAGCTAGCTTCAATTCTATCTTATATAGCAGCTATGGTAATCACTTTAGAAGTATTTGCCTAAGGACAATGACAAATGTATCTTTAAAATTTTATATTTGTGTGCCCATCTCTGGATAGTAGGGTGTTTCTATGTAGTGGAGGTATTTTTATTTGTATAATGCAAATAAATAGACAATACTGTGTTGAAGTTTGTAATTGTTCTTGTAGCTACTTAGACTTATTTACACAGAGGAACTGAAGAATTGAAGTCCTTAATACCCAAGTATCTGACTTGGATGCAGATTTTGCTGAATAATGTTTACATTTTAAAAAAATGGTTGAAATTTCCACCCCTATTTAAAATATAGCTGCATCAGGGAAAACTTAATCCCTGTTTATCAAGGAAATTTTTTTACTGAAAGGTAGTAGCTTTGAGTGTAAATCTCTGTTCTCCAACCCCTGTAACATCTGGACTATGGATCAAAAATTAGGTCTATTTACAAATGAGATTGGTTCACTTTAAATGCAGTTCCAGAGCTTCAGAAGAGAGTAGAAAGTAAGGGTCAAAATGGTTGAGATCTAGATTTGGAAAATAAGAGTTTGATATTGTAAAATAAGATATTGTGAAACAATATTTTTTGTGATATTGTGATATTTTTTGTGATATATTGTGAAACAATATCTGAACTTGAAGTTTCTTTCAAATAAACATAAGAAGTTTTTGTGATTTAAAGTGATCCTTTATCTGTTAGAGCTCCAAGATTACAACTTTCATGTTTCATCTCTAGATACCGGTTCTTGAAAAACAGCTGAATGGATTAAGACCTTCAAGTTGTCTTGTGTTAAGTTTGAAATTGAACTGATGTCAGACCATATCTGTAGGGACTTCATCCTGTGAATGGGGGTGTATATGTGCAAGTGAATGTGGATGTGCATATCTGTATTAGTCTGTATATATATATGTGTATATATGTGTGTTATCTTAGAATATTTTATCCTTTTTTTTCTTCATGTAATATAATTTATAATTTTACAGTGAATCATTTTGGCCAAGGGGATTATTCTGAATACATTGAAAGTGCAGTAGACTTGCTGCTTATCAGGTCTATTCCATTTCCAAAAATCTGATTTATATCAGTTTTGGAATACTTAAAACTGTTTATATGCAGTATGGTCCACTGAAAACTAATTGTTATTTCTGGGAGATACGAACTTATTTTAATTTTGAAGGAAGCATGGCTTTGTGGAAATCATTTGTGCTATAGAAATTAATTTCATCTCAGCATCATAAAATATCTCAGAATCTAATTGTATCTCAGCAGCCAAAGCTTTTCACGGAGGACATTCTATTAACATTAATAATTTGATACCTCTCAGATGTAAGAGTAGTTCTTGATATGTACATGGAGATGCTAAGGCAAGGAAAGGTTAAAATGCCTGTATTAACTGTGAAAATTCTGTAAGAACTGAGAATAAAATTGAATGCTTTGTCTTTATTACATTTTTTAAAAGATACTTTATTTCCTTCTCTATATATGTCAGTATTTTTAAAAAAACTATTTTTAAAAAATCCTGAATTTAGATTTACAGGGTGATTCCTAAACTATTATCTTGGCTGATTCTTTATATTTTTTCCACAGATGTTAAGAATAATGTTAAGAATAACATTAGCTTGTCAAACTTTCATAAATAACTAGTTAGTTTTGATATATATATCTTTCTCTTGAAAATTAAATAAGGCTTAAATTGTCAAATACAACATTTATTTTTCTTCTGTATTGTGGGCAAATATAATTTCTTCAGTGCTGTCTAGGAGGACAATAGCACTCAAAATCTAACTTTCAGCTGTTTCCTAGGTAACAGAGATATAGCAGTAAAATTGTTGTACTGAATGGAAGGAAACGGCCAAGTGTTTCCACTTTTCTACTGGTTTGAGTTTGAATTAAGTAAACCATAGGACTATAACTACTTCAGAAATTACAAGATATGGGATAGGAGAATTGCACTTCAATTCCAGTGTGTTTATTTTGTCACTTTTAGGTTTCTGCACACCTTCCTGGTTTGTACAGATGATGTTGGAAAAATTGTAAAAGAAATCATAGCAGAAGGGTGGTTTTGTTTGTTTGTGGGGTTTTTTTGTTTGTTTGTTTGTTTTATTTTGGTTTTGTTTGGGGGTTTTTTTGAGCTTTTTGTTTGTTTGGTTAGTTTGTTGTTGTTGCTTTTTTTGGTGTTGTTTTGTTTTGGGTTGTTCAGGTTTTTTGTTTTGTTTTGTTGTTCTGCTTTGTTTTGGTTTTGGTTTTGTTTTTTTTGACAAAATCTGTTGTAGTAGAATTGGTCCTTTACATGAAAGAAACAAACAATGCAGAACACAAAACTCCCAAATGTGCTGTTATTATTTTCTGGTATTTTTTTCAGAAATAAACTATTTTTTTAAATGTAGGAAACCTAGCTCACAAATGGAAAAAAAGATGTACTAGAAAACTGAACTTAGTAAATTATGCACAATATGTGGGTTACTCTTTTGTGTATGTAGATAATTATATAGAATTTAGTAGGTCTTTTTGGAAGTAATATAATTGTAGTATAGTCCCAGTAGTTTCTCAATTATGTTAATCAGAAATAACTTTCTCACTATAAAGACTGTCATATTTAATCCCTATTTAACACTTGTGTGTCATTGAGACAATTATTTCACAAACAATGCTTAATAAATTAGATCATAAATAAAGCAAATCCTAAGTTCTTCTCTGTGCTACTACTCCAGCCTGGGGGACGTCTTCTGTAAACAGAGCCCCATTCTTGTGGCTTAAATGTCTGCTTCACATTTCCTCAGATAAGGCATTCATGACAATGAGATACAAAGGTGATTTGTTAATGAAGCTGGGCGTTATGTTGACTAGCAGTGTCTCATGGTTTGCTTGTGATCCCCTTATCTGTCAGTTGGATCCATCAATCATGTTCATTCTTATGTTCAAGCATGTGAAGGCTTTGCTGTAAAGACTATTTTGAATTATGCATAAAGTGAAAATGTTTTAATGTAGTATACCTGTGTAAATCTGTTTTACTGCAAATGCAATTATCTTGGATCATAAAATGAAAGTTCATCCATCACCATCCAAAAATTTGTTGTTAGAATGCATAGTAAGATTCGAAAGGTGGGTGTTAGATCAAAATGTAATAATTCTGTTACAACAGATTACTTTGCTGAACATAATGAAAACTAAAGCAGTAAGAAAATGGATGTAGACTTGAGGTAGAATTGCTATAAAGTGTTCAGGCTCTTTGAAAAGTGTAAGATACCTGCACTTATGTAAGATATGTACTATAAGTAGCAGACAATAGTTTTCTCCCTATTCTTTACTTTTTTTACTTGCTACAATTAAAAAATAATTTCTCACCAGTTTCTTAACTTGTTTGCAAGTGATAACTACTTATGTGCTTATTTTATTTATAATAGCTAAGCATGTCACCTAGTTTTTATCAGAAACATGGAGGTTGATAATTTGGATCAACATGATAAAGCAGGGGAACAGGAAAGGTAATTAACCCTTCATCATGTACAGCATGTACACTCTGTCTACCCAGACATTTGAATGTCTCTGCTCCTTCCAAGGTATATCAGATGGATACATTTTATACTGTGTCTGGAGAAAAGATAGTTCAGGTTATTTTTACATTACTTATTATGATCTGTCATGAATGGGATCAGAAAAAAACCAAAACAAAACAAAACAAAACTAACAAACCCTGGGGCAACAGAAACCAAACTATTTGCAATGTTTTGGGTTTTTTTGTTGGGTTGGGTTTTTCTTGTTTTGTTTGGTTCAGTTTTTGTAAGGTCATTTTAAGATACTGTAGAGTACTACCAATGAGCTTAAATTAATGGGTATTATTCTCCCCACCCTTATATTAAAAAGAAATTATTGAGAAATAAACTGCTTTACTTACATTGTCTATCTCTAAGGTAGAAATTCCTCTTCAGATTTAGAATTTCAGAATGAGAACTGTTTGATCAAAAATAATTTACAGGAAATAAAATCTGGATGTGGTAACTAGGTCTGAGCACTATAACATCTAAGAAATAGGATTTTTTTCTTTTCCCATGTCTGCCAGGAGTACAGGTAAAATGGTGTTAGACTTCAGCTGCACCAGAGTAAAACCAAACTGTTTCTCTCTGAGGATACCACAGACAGAAAAGCTACCTAGGGGAGGCAAAGATGATACTTGTCTTCCTGGCCCAGTCTTTTGGAGTTTACTCAAGATGATTGCAGTTAAAACAAAGTGCTCTCTTCACTCCCCACCATCTGGAGCCTGCATCCATTCAGATGAAGGGTTTGTTCACTGCAGCTCCAGAATGGCTAAGGAATAAGCATATTGCACTACTGAGTATTTTTGCATTAGACCCCTGTAAAGCAGTCATGTAGGCTTCAACTCTTACGAATTGCATGTCCATGCCTCTGGCAGGTAAGGACAAATACGCAAATATAGCTGAGGCTGTTATTTACATATAACTTGGTTTTGTTTATTTCTGTCTCTTCAATTGGAATTTTCAGATAGCTACACAACAGATGGTGCCTTGTAGAAAAAATTAAAATGCTGGAGTATTTTTGATTCTTAAAAACTACTTCTTCCTCAATTTAAGTTCTATTATGGGATTCCTTTTCTAGACCTCTAAGTCTCACTAGGATAATAAGAATTTTAGGAACTACCTTATGAAATGGTGATATTGTTAGTACACATGTGTTTGACTAGGATAGAGTTAATATTTAACAAGTAGCTGGGAGGTACCACAACCAAGATAACCAACAGAATGAGCCAATGGTATGTTTGATACTATACTGACATGCCCACAATATAAGGAAGAGGCTAGTTGTGAAAGCATACAGGTTTTGCGTGAGGTGGTAGGCTCAGAGAATTTGGTGAGTGTTGCATTTTATATCTGTCATTTTATATTTTATGTCATTAGTATTATTGTTATTTATATTGTTACTTCTTGAGTTGTTTTATTCTTTTTATCTCTATTTATTCTATTTATCTCAACCCATGGGGTTTAGCCTTTTTCTCCTGATTCTCCTTCCCATCTCCTGGCAGGGCAGGAAGGTGAACCAATGAATGAACAGCCCTGTGGTGCTCAGTTGATGACTGGGCCTAAATCACAGCAGTCTAATAACAGGGCCTGGTTGAGAACATAAAGGCTGGGAGCAGCCTGGGCTGCACTGACCATGATATGGTGGAGTTCAGGATCCTACGTGGAAGAAGCAGGATAGTAAGTTGGTTTATGACCCTGGACTTAAGGAGAGCTAACTTTGGCCTCTTCAAAGACCTATTTGGAGGAATCTCATGGGTTAGGAGTCTAGGAGAAAGGGAGGCTGAAGACAGCTGATTAATATTTAAGCACCACTTTGTCCAAGCTCAAGATCAGTGTATCCCTATGAGTAAGAAATCAAGCAAAGGAGGCAAGGGTCCTACATGGATCAGCAAGGAGCTCCTGGAAGAACTCAAATGGATGTTTACAGAATGTGGAAAAAGGGATTAGCCACTTGGGAGTAATAGCAGAACTATTGTCAGAGTATGCAGGGATGCAATGAGAAGGCTAAGGCCTACTTGGAATTAAACCTGGCAAATGATTAAATCTGGCAAAAGACAAGAAGGGCTTCTTCAAGCACATCAGTAGCAAAAGGAAGAGTGAGGAAAATAAAATGTGGGCCTGTTGCTGAATGGGATGGATGCCCTGGTGATGGAGGATGTAGGGAAGGTGGAGTTACTCAATGCCTTCTTTGCTACAGTCTTTACTGCTAAGGGCATCCATCAAGAAGCCCAGACCTTTAAGGTAAGAGAGAAAGTCTGGAGAAAGAAAAGCTCTCCCTTGCCTCGGGAGGATAAGGTTAGCGATCATCTAGGCAAGCTGGACACCCAAAAATTCATGGATCATGATGGGATGCACCCATGAGTTCTGAGGGAACTGGCAGATGTTATTGCTAAGCCACTCTCCATTACTTTTGAAAGTTCATGGAGAACAGGACAACGTCTGGGGACTGAAGGGTCCTGCACCTGTGGAGGAATAACCCCATGTACCAGCAGAGGTTAGAGGATGACCTGCTGGAAAGTAGAAGGACCTGGGAGTCCTGATGAATAACAAGTTAACCATGAGCTAGCAATGTGCCCTTGTGTCCAAGAAGGACAATGGTATCTTGGGATGCATTAAAAAGAGTGTGACCAGCAGGTCAAGAGATCTTCTCCTTCTCCTCCTTGCCTGAGTGAGGCCACATCTGGAGTGCTGTATTCAGTACTGGGCTCCACAGCTCAAGACAGACAAGGAACTACTGGAAAAAGTACAATGGAGGGCTACAGAGATGATTAGGGGACTGGAGCATCTGTCTTACAAGGAAAAACTGAGAGACATGGGGTTGTTTAGACTGACAAAAGACTGAAAGGGGATCTTATAAATATTTCTAAATATCTAAAGGGTGAGTGTCAAGAGGATGGGTCCAGACTCTTTTCAGTGGTGCCCAGCAACAGGACAAGGGACAGTGGGCACAAACTGGAACACGGGAAGTTCCACCTGAACATGAGGAAAAAATTCTCTACTGTGAGGGTGACAGAGCACTGGAACAGGTTGCCCAGAGAGGTTGTGGAGTCTCCTCCTCTAGAGACTTTCAAAACCCTCCTGGATGCATTCCTGTGCAACCTGCTTTAGATGAACCTGCTTTAGCAGGGGGATTGGACTAGATGATTTCCAGAGGTCAGTTCCAACCCCTGCCATTCCGTGATTCTATGTACATAGTGGGACAGTCACCGTAATAATGCATAAAACATTAAATACACAGGTGTAGTAGGGTATGGAGGATCCGTGTATTCAACCAATACTGCACGAAGTTATCATTATCACGGCTTGTTTATTGTATGTGTTCCATACCAGTAGTATTCCTACAAAGCAGGCAAAACTATTATTCCTACAAAGCAAGCAAAGCAGAGTTACTTACCCTAAGATACAGACCAGGCAGATGTATGATTCCCAGGTTCAGGGGAGCTGGTCAGGACGCATACTTAGCGGGTGTCCCCACGGAGACAACACGATCTCGATGGCAGGATACATGCAGCTTAGCTCATCCGTTCCTGAGTCCAGCTTTTATAGAGCCCCCGAGTCCTGGCACGCATGGCCAGTGTGTGCCAGGAGGCAGCAGCTCAAGGCGGCAACCCCACCCAGCAGTGTTGGTCTCTGGTCTTTCTGCAGCTGCTCACCCCAGTATGGGGGTTGTGCACCCCCTCTACCCCACTAGGCCTTCCTCATCTTCAGCTGCCTCATCCTTGGCAATTAACTCTACCATCCTGTTCAAGGACAGTGCAGTCTTGCCCACTCTCCTCTGATAAGAGCTAGTCCCTCAGATAGAGGAACAGAAACTCCCTTGGCAACTCTCACAGCTCTCCTCTGATAAGAAGAACAGAAACTTTCCTTTGCAGATCTGTACCCATCTCGTGAATTCCCACAGCAGGCCTGCATGAATCACCCTATTGGCGACCATCAATCAAAGTATTATTGAACCACCCTTACAATGGGCATAATAAACTCTAGTCTCATACATTTCTTAAATGGGTGACACTTGCAAAACAAAACTACTGCCTAAGCAAAACCTCTAAGGTAAATAATTGTTTCTCAACAATACTTGTGTCTGCTTCATAGTATCTTAAAAAAGAATGGAACATAGCTTTCTATTCTAATTAGTGTATTGCTCCAGACTTGAATTTGCTTCTTGAAGGTAACTTAAGTGGTAGCTAACTGTACATATACATTAGCAACAAATACATAGTATTTTGCTAGTCTACCTCCACATACCTTGTTAAAAAAGTTTTGAAATACTAATATTATCTTAATAAAACCCAAAACTTCTAAACTGTTTCTCTGTTCTACTTAAAATATACAGCAACTGATATAAGAGAATACCTTGTGTATGCTATATTGTGCTTTGGTTTAGAATAAGTAGTGACTGCAATTGTTACCTGTAGGACATCTGCTGTAGCAATTTCCACTTTAATAATGAAAAGAATATTTGATATTTTAATTTGATAATGAAAAGAATAAACTAGAACTTTTCAAAGATATCCTTTCTTTTCTTCTGGCATATCCCATCTTGTCTTGTTCAAGTAGGTTTGGTATTTCAAGTAAATGGAAATGTAGAGCTAGCTTTTGAGCACTCGAGTGTAATTTCTCCTTTCTGAAGTCAAACATTATTATGAAATGTTTTCTTTATAATCTCTCATTTTCTATCATATTTACAGGTTGTGCTGCATATATTTCATTGCAGGATTCATTTTATGTATGAAATTCTTTAGTAAAAGCAGCGTTTTAAAAAATCTTCAGATATACCTTTCCGTAATGATCTAAATAAATGGCTTGGGAACTGTTAGAACTTTCTTTAGTTTCCATGAACAGAAATTTTTTATTAAAGAAAATACCTAGAAGTGCAATATTTTTTTTTTGGCCTAAATCTGAAGACCAGGGAAGGAAATGGGGTCTGTCAAACTACTACCAAATTCCTTGTCTCATAAAACAATCCGGTTGGTACTCTTATAAGTAGTTCTTACTCTCAGACTTTTTTTTTTTTTCCCCAAAAAATTTTACTTTTGAACTCTTAATAACAAATCGAATTCAAAATAATCTTTTGTCGTTTATTTTCAGGGGATAAATGCAAACCTAGTGAATACACTGAAGTGAAAAATATGTTACTGGATCTACAAAATCAGAAATACATTGCACAATCAAAAGATAAAACCCTTGATAAGAAAATGGCTTTAAAGAAACTTCTTGTAGATCAAATGTTTAATTATTTTGATTCAGACAACAATGGACTTGTGGACACTAATGAATTATCTCAGGTAAGATCTATGTTCTTTTTTAGCACAGTAGCTATTCAGTTGTCTTTGTCAGGACTTACACAAATGGAATATAATGGTCTTAGGATACTTTCACTTTAGAAAATATATATCACCTCTGAGGTGGAAAAACATTCAAGAATTTTGAAAAAGCTGAATTCAGAAATTCTTCAGTGATCATTTAGAAATTTTAAAACAGTGCTTTGGGATATACTTTAGGGGGTTTGAATGCTATAGGTTGCTTTGACCATGAGTTTTACTATCCACAGTGTGTTATCATAAAGTTCAACTGTATTTTGGAAATTAAAAAATAAATTGAAAAAATTTAAATTGTTTCTGTATTATTGCTTATACAAGTTAGTGTGAAAGAAGTACAGAAGTAGTGTCAGAAAGACAATTCATGTAGTCTCTAAACAGCAAGCTTTAATTGTTTACAAATATAAACCACTAATTGTTGCTCAAGTAGGCATGGTGGCACTAGCTTTAATCTACATAGAAGGGTTATCTCTATTAGAGAGAATTGCTAGGGAAAATGTACTTTGATTTACTAGATAATGTAGAACTCCATGTTTGAGAAACCTAGTCATGACTGTGCCTTATTAATGAGTCTAATACTAGGTAGCCATGTAAAAAATTCAAGAAAAGCAAGATGTGTTAGATGCCACTGTGTAATTGTTATCCTCTGGGTTTTTTGTTGCTTGGTATTGTTAAGAAATATTTACAAGTGAACATATAATAGCTAAGATGTTAGGTTGGAGTTCCTATTTCCACACCATTACTTTCTAAAGTTTCAGTGATAATTTCCAGGACCAGAGGCTGAATGCAAATAGAGGTATCATTTCAAATAATAAATAACCCATTTCTTCAAAACAATTTTCAAATACTCTTTTTCTGTACTAAATACAGGTGGATTTTACTGCTGTTTTTTAGACTCTTTCAGAACTTCAGCTTTTAAGGGAAATCGGTG
>JANIJG010020866.1:28428-45480 GCA_024611175.1 Megaceryle torquata
CAAATATACTTTTTATATTAATAGAATATATGGATACATATATATGTGTATATATATACATATATACATGAATACATATATATGAATACATACATAGAAGTCACAGATATATATGTGCAAATTAAATTTAATGTTTATAGATCTATATCACTAACACTTGAAACAATGTGATAGTAATTAAGGTATTGGTTAGCAAGCTAAAGAAAGTGAATTTTAAATCCTTCTTTATTTTACCACTTGAAAATAGCTTGTATTTGTGATCATAGCCCTCATAGAACTACTGGAAAATAGTTGAACACTTTCACCACTGTAAATCTGTTTTCTAATTATCAGTGAATCATGCTCTTTCCATTAGAGGAGCAGGACTAAAATGCTTGTACTAGTGTATAAATAATTCTTCTCTATGGAGCTGCTGCATGTATACTTCTCTTTCATTTGTTTCTTTGTGTTAAACATAGTTTAAAAAGAAATTAGAATATTTTAAACTTTCTATACACTTTTCCCACATACTTTTTTCTATAAAAATCAGTTTACAATGACAACCGTAAAGTAAAGCTTTTTCACAAGTATGGAAACACGTCAAAAACACTTAAAACCCATACATGGTGCTTTGTGTTTTCCTAAAATTTATTGCAGAAACATAGAATTATTCCATTTTGAAGAATAATGTAAGATAAGTTCATTGTTGGTTCTATGCATTTTGTTCTTACATGTTTTGACCAACCTGTTGCCCTCCAAAAAGAAAAAAACTTTAGTCAGTTTGAACAGAGAACAAAAAGAGAAGCTTTGTCTTTATCTGATGGAGGAAGATTGTAGCCTCCATATTTACTGAAAACCAACCAAGTACATGACTCAGTTCTCTCCGAAGTCTTAAGATGAAAATTTAGAAGAATTCAGATCAATATCTTCAAAATTGATTGTTTCCCAGATTGTGAGAAGCCCTTGGAAGATTCCACTCTGTCCAACGGAGCTGATTCTGGACAGCTACATAGATGAATCCACTGGTGGCCACTTCTGAGCCTGTCAGTGATGGTGGTAGTGCCTCTATCATAACATATTTAACTAGAGAGGAAAAAAACTGCAGCAGCCACCAGAAGACAGAAGTGAGACTGTGAGAGAAACATTTCTGCAGACACTGAGGTCATTAAAGAAGGAAGGAGAAGAGGTGCTTCAGGTACCAGAGAAGAGATTTCCTTTCAGACCATGATGAAGACCATGGTGAGGCAGGCTGTCCCCCTACAGCCCATGGAGGTTAATGGTGGAGCAGATAACCACCTGCAGCCCATGAAGGATACCATACTGAAACAGGTGGATGCCTGAAGGAGGCTGTGACACTCTGGGAAGCCAATGATGTAGCAGGCTCCTGAAAGGACCTGTGGACCCATGGTGGAACAGGTTTGCTAGTGTGACTTTTGAGCCCATGCTGAAGCGGTCTGTTACTGAAGGACTACACCCCATGGAAGGGAGCTGTACATGAAGAAGTGTAGCCCATGGGAAGGACTCACTTTGGAGAAGTTTATGGAGGACTGTCTTCCGTGGGAGGGAACACATGCTGGAGCAGGGGCAAAGTGTGAGGAATGCTCCGCTAAAGAGGAAGGATAAGCAGAGACATGTGATGAACTGACTGCAAACCCCATTCCCCATCCACCTGCACTGCTGGTAGGGAGGAGGAAGAAAGAATCAGGAGTGCAGCTGAGCCCAGGAAGAAGGGAGGTGTGAGAGGATGGTGTTTTTTTAAGATTGGGTTTTATTTATCATTACCCTACTCTGATTGATATATAGGCTTAACTTGGGGAAAAATTAATTTAATATAGTCTTTTGCCCATGACAGTAACTGCTGAGTGATCTCTCCCTGCCCTAATTTCAGCCAAGGAGACTTTTGTTTTATTTTCTCTCCCCTGTACTGCTGAGAAGGGGAGTGATAGAGGGGCTTTTGTGGGCACCCAGCATCTAGTCATGGTCAATCTGCTACAGGAAGACATTATTGTCCTCCTGAAAATGATCTCAGGATTAGGAGATTTTTTCTCAGCTGTGCTCACAATACAGCCAAAATTTTGAAATCTGCAGACCTGTATAAATAATAGTGCCTTTCTGCATTTTAAATTTAATCGTATTAGTTGAATGTGAAAAATAACATATTTGTTAGAGAATGCAACAAGGACTCCTGAAGTTGATTTATGTTCACATGAATATTGAACTTCAGTTTTTAGTGCATCTTAAACTTTTCATCTTCTCACTCTTGCTGTGCAGTGAGTGCAATCAGGCTCCCGTATTGCACTTTATTATCTCATAGGTGTCCATGTAGTTATCCTACCTAATGTGAAATTGAAATGATTCAGTTGGAGATTGGAAATAATGACAGCAACTCTTCAATTTTTATTGTTGTATTTTGGTTCAGAAATCATAAAATTCTTGCACTTGCATCTTGATGGGAAATAAACTGATATTCCTCTCTGGAAAAGCGACAATACTGCTTTTTGTTAACAAAGGTATTTAAAATACTGAGAAAGGTGGGTTGTTTTTTTTTTGTTTGTTTGTTTGTTTGTTTGTTTAAGCAAGTATTATAACAATAAATTAATAATTTACAGGCTATTTTATTTTTATTTTTGGCAACTGTGTATAATTGTACGATTGTAGAAAAATATACAACATTAGAGTGGGAGGGTGTGTATGTATATATAGAATCTTTACATAAATCATCTATTCACATAAATTCTAATGTATGATGTATTAAGAAAGAAACAATTTTAAAATTGGAAATAAAATACTATTGTCTTTGTGGCTGTGTATAGGTACATGTCCTTATCTGTAAGTCTGAGGCATATGCTGTAATTGAGAAAAATACACACTCTGTAGATGAGTATATCTGTATCTATAAGTGGCTTGCTTACTATAGATTTAAAAAATGTAATCTGAAGAAATTATACATTTAATTAATTTGTTTAATGCAGCATTAATTGCTGCTAAATGTATAGTGAGATAACATTCTAACTAGTTTCTTCCTGTTGTTTAAGTTCTTTTTTCTCAGATTTGTTTCAATTGTTGTCAGTTATTATATTTGTTAGGAAACTGTTGCTTGTTTGTAAACTGAGAGCGGATTTGAGTCCTTTTTTATGCAACAGCTTTGGCCTGAATTATGGTTCCACTTTCTCCTTCAGAGACTAAGATTACTAAACTGTGTTCCCTATGTTGTGCCACCAACATCTGCAAGAAAAGAAAACAAAACATTCTGGTTTTATTTCTGTATTAATGATAATACTGTTGCTCTTTATGCCAGCTGATACTCTGTTGCACTTGTTTGCACAGCTACAACTAATGTAAGTTGCATCTTTTCTGTCAGCACTGATTTCTCAAACTCTCATCAAAATATGCTGTGGAGCCCCGGCCTTTAAATTTTTAGCCTTATGACTTTTGATTTTGCATCTTATCTGTGGTATTACTATGTGATATTTGGAGGACTTGGAACTGAGAAAATGGTTAATAAGTCTATCTTCTCTTTTTGAATTTTTAATCAACTTTGGTTTTCCCTATGTGGCATAGTCAGGAGCATATTTTTACCTGTTAAGCTCTAGTTCTACTTCACTTCTGCCTATTAATTAGGGATAACTTATTTAGGTTATATTATCTATTTTTACTATCGCTAATCTAAGAAAAACTGAACATGAACTATACTAAATCCTAGATTCAAAATAAATCAATCCTATGTGAAACTTTTAAGGGATTAGTAGTGACATAGCTTACAAGCACTGTGATTGTAGTACTAAACCCTAACATCTTGACTGGTATTTGCTGTCTTTGCTTTCATCAAATAGAAGCACTCCATTTTCTTGCTTAGTGGAGAGTTCAGTTATTCTGCTTGATTAGAATATAGTAATTTAGCTACTGGAATGGCAATTAAGCAACAAAGGGATATGAATAGCTTTTAAACTGAGATTTATTCTACCCTATATGAAAGTATTAGATTAATATCCTCGCATATATATTTACAATGTGTGAATATTTCATATACCTAGGTAGACAGCTTTAAGTCTTCAGTCCCAATGGAGCCTGTAGGATCCTCAGACTTATGTAATCATTGCAATGTCTCACTGCTAGTTGATCTAGCAGCTATGAATTTCTCAGTTTCTGGATACAAAGTCCATGCCTAAAAGTCCGAGAAAAAATGTTTTTAAACAAGAGTACCTTAGACACCAGGTTATGTGGGCACAGTCTAATGACTGGCTAATGCAAAATATAGAAGAAACTGTTTCTGAAGTTGAGATTACCTAGGATATCCCTTTCTTTAGCCAACCTCAAGCTTGAGCCAAGCAGTTATGCTGCTTCAGTTACTTCTGTCTGTCTCAATGATTCTTAAATTCTGGATGAAACAGTGTCCTTTGAAACAAAGCAATAGGTTGTGAAGGAAGCTGGACCCAGCATCATTTCCTGAGTAGGTCCAAGGGCTGGTGCTAACTGAAAGCAGACACAAATGATAATATTTGTTTGCATTCATGTCAACACTGTTTTCTTTTGGTTAACTCCAAAGCCACAGGCTTGGGGTGCTTGTAATTCTGAGTATAATTCTGATGTGCAGAATTTTACCTGTGTGGTCCTAATACCTATTCTGGTCCTGTGCTGTGTGCTGACATCTACAATTCAAACATTTATGCTTCTAGACATCCAAGGACACATTTACATATTCTGAGTCAGATTAGATCTTTCCCCTGTCGAGTGTGGAAGTGGAAAGGCAAGCAAGTGTGATTCTCATTAGAGAAGTTTACAGAGAGAAACCACATATCAGAGTGGCATAAATTTATTAGTATGGGAAAGTACTGAGATAAAACCCTTAACTGAAATTGAGTCTCTGCCTTTACATGCTACTCCTTGTGGGCTTACTGGTTCAAATCTCTGTTTTCTTAGGGTCTGTGATCTCATTACCCAGTCCGTGATACAGGAGTCTCATATCTTTACTTATTCTGTCTCACATTCCCACAGACATCACATAAAGGATGTTGATGCTGTCCTACAGAACATGCTGGTAAACTGTAAGGAGAATAGTGATTTGACTAGGTTAGGGAACTTAAAGCAAGGGACAATTTACCAACCTTTATTAATTTGATATCATAAAGTAACATTTCTTTAAATTTCCAGTAAGCTATAGTCCTGTGGAAGGTTGTGGAAAAAGGTAATTGAACTTTCTTGTGCAGTAAGAACAAATCTGAAAAATAATTCCCACAGTGTTTGGTGTCTGATGCACTTTAGATCAAGCACTGAGTGATACTGTTGAGATACTGTTGTGATGAGATACTTGCTTTTAGGAAAGCTGATGATGTGTGAAGTGAACCACCATATCACCACCACATCACCACCACATCACACCTTTCCATAGCATTAATCTTGGAAACATCTCTATTATAATAGCTATTTTTTAAAAATTAGAATTATTTTTATTTTAAAAAACATTTATGAATTTTAAATTAAAAGCAATAAGACGGATTTCAGCTCAAAGAATTGAAGATTAGAACAGTTAAAAATGTTATAGTGATAGGTGTCAGTGGACTTTAACAAAGGTTTTATTGCACCACTTTAGATGTAAAATTTAATACTTGTTTGTACAACTGAAGCTAGTGAGAGCAAGTGTTTTAAACTATTACTGAAAAACAAACAATGTTTCATTAATTCTTTGATTACCTAGCTGTGATATTAAAGACATTTCATAGCCTTGAAATATCAGGAATTTCTTCTAGAGTGGTTTTTGTTACACACTGTTATATCTTTAGTATTACTTGTATAACTACAGTGGGCTTGGGGTTACTGATTTTTCCCGGGTTACATTTTGTCCTTTAATGTGCCATCTATGCAATTTCTTTTTTTTCATAATTTGGTTTACTGCAAACTTAATAAACAGGTGCTTAAAATATGAGAAGTAGCTAGTATTAATATTCAGGTAGCATTGTATGTATCTTTAGTTAATTATAGTTAAAGTTGATTTTGTGGTGATTTTTCATTGTGAATTGTTTTCATACTTCCTAATGTACTAACAAGGTTATTATCTTTCAAAATGCTTTTATGTTAACATATAGAAGATTATGTCTGGTAAGATAATATGTTTGTGTCCTTTCTCTTTGCTCTAATGCTACTTTTATTTTCTATTATTTGTTTAGAAATTTCCTATTTACATGAATGATAACTGAACACATTCCTTTGTATTTCTGTTGATTCCTTTGCAGTGCAACTGAAACAACAGAGCCTATGTATCCCCTGTTTTTCAGAAGCTATCACAAGATAGTACAAATATAATGATTTTGTCATTTTTTTGAGACAGGTAGAGGGTAGGAAGAGCAATTATTTTATAATGGAATTAACAATAGTTATATGCATTTTTTCTGTGCCTGGTACAAAACTAAACCATGTGACATTGCAGCAAGCTGTTGCATTAGGTTTGGTTCTTTCAGTTATGTGATAGTGTTTTTAATACATAATATGTATTTTAGCACATAATATTTTAATACTTAATATAATATTTTAATACATAATATGTAATTAATACATCATTAATAACTCTTGGAATGGAATTGAGGTACGTGCCTACAATATATACAGACTTTAAACCATATTGGTGCACATATTAAATAACATTTCTCTGGGAGAAGTTCATTCGAGTTAAAATCTAATAGCTATAAATTATGATTTATTCACAAAATGTATGTGCCCCCATTGAGAAAGAGGATCATATGCAGGTCAGCTACTTTTATAAAAGGTCTTTGGGAAGATAATAGACTTGTCAAAAGCCTGTAAGAAGTTGATACAATTAGTAGGGCAACAGGAGTTTGTTTTAGTTATTTTTGAAAATGCCTGAATTTGGGTTTTGTGGTTATGAATTAGACTCTCAGGAAAAAGATATTATGGCATGTGCACTTGGGAAATTATTATTTCAAGTGTATTTGAATGTTTCTTAATAACTGTTCCTTTACATGTAAAGTAAAACCAACTTTAACATTCACAGTGTCATCATGGTGTTTCTGGACATCTGCATTATATATATTCTCTATATATTATAAAACTTTTTTGTAATCTCAGTGAATCTGTACTAAAGGTATTAACTTTTAAAACTGTAATAAATAATACCAAGTAACTGGAAACCCCTGACTTTACACAGTTGCTGTTTATTGCCCCACAGCAACCTTAAAATGATCTATTAAATGATTATTAGAAACAATTAATTATACCAGAGTACTCTAAAAGCTCAAATGTAATTTCATGGTTATAATTTTCTTGCCAGGTAATAAAACGGGATGAGCTTGGCAAGGATCTGTCTGACTGCTCTCTGTTCAATTTGCTGAAATATGATGATTATAATAGTGACAAGCACTTAGCTCTGGAAGAATTCTATAGAGCTTTTCGTAAGTACAAAGATTAGCTTTGGGGTTTTTTTTGTTTGGTTTGGTTTGTTTTTTGTGGGTTTTTGTTTGTTTGTTTGGTTGTGGTTTTTTTGTTTGCTTGGGTTTTTTTGTTTGTTTTTTTTCTCCCCTCAGTTTTCTTTTCTGTCTCTTGCTTTGTTTTCCTAAAATGGTGGGATTTTTGTTTTTAATTCTTGACACATCCTGATGCTGTACTTAAACAAGGAGTACAATTTAACAGTCATGTTAGAGAACTTTTTTAAAGAAATCAATGAGATCCATTAGTGTCCAGATTCCTGAGAGGTTTCAGTAGTGGAGAATTCATAGATAATCTTTCTTAATGCCAACAAGCACTGATAAACTACTTGTTGCACACAAGTGGGTAGTAGTATTATGTCTTGAGCAGACATAATCAACAGAACCAAAAAGCGTAGAACAGTTCCCCACACTGTACGTATGAGTGCTGATGAGACCATTTCTTAAAAACCCAGCAACAAATGTGCAACTTCTGTTAGGTGCCTTATGTCTTCACAGGACTTGGAGAGAAATACAGATTTCTGGTGTAATTTTGCCAGGCATTTGTTCTCTGAATACCAAAGGTTGCTGGGAACAAATGTGTACAGTACATATAAACATTTTGATAGGCTTATGGGTCAACATTGTAGTCAGTCACAGAAAGATGCTGAGAGCTTTTATATGGTATGTTACAAGCAATATAAGATGCATCCATATATTTTCTTATATTCAGATCAGAACTGATTGCTCTTGTCCACCTCAAATATAAAACTGAGTCTTGAAATCTGACTTTGGTTTCAGTAGCTGTTGTGACACATTCAGAAGCCTGGCAGCCTAGCAGATCAAGGTCTTGGGGTGCTGGTAAGATGAGAAATTGGACATGAGCAGACAGTTTGTGCTTGCAGCCCAGAAGGCCAATCGCCAATCGTATTCTGGGCTGCATCAAAAGCAGTGTGTCTAGCAGATCGAGAGAGGTCATTCCACCATTCTACTCTGCTCTGGTCAGACCTTGCCTGGAATACTGTGTACAGCTCTGGAGCCCTCAGCACAGGAAGGACATGGACCTGATGGAGCGGGTCCAGAGGAGGGCCACGAAGATGATCAGGGGGATGGAACACCTCTCCTATGAGGACAGGCTGAGGGAGCTGGGATTATTCAGTCTGGAGAAGAGAAGGCTCCAGGGAGCCACCTTCCAGTACCTGAAGGGAGCTTATAAAAAGACTGCACTGTTTACAAAGGCCTGTAGTGAAAGGACAAGTGTTACTGGGTTTAAATTAGAAAGGAGTGGATTTAGTTTGGAAATAAGGAGGAAGTTCTTTACCATGAGAGTGGTGGAGCACTGGAAATTGTTTGCCCAGGGTGGTGGTTGAGGCCCCATCCCTGGAGACATTTCAAGGTGAGGCTTGACAGAGCTCTGAGCAACCTGCTCTAGTTGAGAATGTCCCTGTTCTCAGCAGGGGGGTTTGACTAGATGACCTCTAGAGGTCCCTTCCAACCCAGATATTTCTATGCTTCTATGTTTCTATACACTGACTAATCCATTAATGTGTCTTTGAGTCATTAGAGTCTGTTGTTTGAGTCTTCTTGCACCTTATCTTTGGACAGCTGACAGCTCACAGCCACTTTAGATTATGTGAAATGAATAAAAATCTCAAACTACTTATGGAGTTTAAAACTAGAAAGTAATGAGTGGATACTGGAGAAAAAAATATTTGGATGGAAAGCAATAAGTATAAACATGAAAATAATCAAGAAATAGATCTTTGCAGGAAGAAATTTAATGAAATTCAACAAGGGCAAGTGTAGAGTCTTGCATCTGGGAAAGAACAACCAGGTATCAGTATACATTGAGGACTGATCTGTTGGAAGGCAGTGAAGGGGTAGTTGATGGGAGGCTGACCATGAGCCAGCAATGTGCTCTTGTGGCTAAGAGGGCCAATGCCATTCTGGGGGGTATTAAAAGGGGTGTAGCTAGTATGTTGAGAGAGGTTCTCCTGTCCTTCTACTTTGCCCTGGTAAGGCCGCATTTGGAGTACTGTGTCCAGTTCTGGCCTCCCCACTTCAGGAGGGACGTAGAATTGCTTAAGAGTGTCCAGCACAGAGCCACAAAGATGATTAAGGGAGTGGAGCATCTCTCTTATGAGGAAAGACTGAGGGAGCTGGGGCTTTCTAGCTTGGAGAAAAGGAGACTGAGGGGTGACCTCATTAATGTTTATAAATACATAAAGGGTGCCAGGAGGATGGAGTCAGGCTCTTGGTGATGCCTGATGACAGGATAAGGGGCAATGGGTGGAAGCTGAGGAATAGGAAGTTTGATGTAACCATGAGGAGGAACTTTTTCACTGTGACAGCACTGGAACAGGCTGTGCAGGGGGGTTGTGGAGTCTATCTCTTTGGAGATATTCAAAACTCGCCGGGACGCGTTCCTGTGTGACCTGCTCTAGGTGATCCTGCTCTGGCAGGGGGGTTGGACTGGATGATCTTTCTAGGTCTCTTCCGGCCCCTGACATTCTGTGATTCTGTGAAATACTGCCTGAAAGTTTTGTAGTTTTGCCTATTGAATTCTATTTTTATTTCCCTGAAAGTCTTTTGGAAAGTGTGATTTTGTAATACTACTTAGCTGAATCAATGTCTTACTGCTCTCAAAAACCCCTTGATCCTGCTTTCTGACATTGACCACCTTTTTTTTTGCAGTGTCCTGACACTCACTCTCTCTCCTTTGAGTCACTTATTAAATCACCAGAAAAATATTCACCCTCTACATCCCACCCACTACCCTGCTTCTTTTCTACCAGTTGAGTGATCTGGATTGATCAAGTAAAGGATCAAACAAAAGAAGTGAAAGCAGTACAGTCAAGAAATGAGGGGGAGGAGAATGGGAGATGTTAGGACTTTGTGGCAATAAGATAAATTAGTTCATCTGCACTAGCAAAACGCAAGGAAATACCTTAAATTCTTTAGTAAAATTTATGATACAAGTCTAACTTACCAAAACATATGGAATTGAATAACATCGATAGAAAAGTATGCATACAATTATATGGTTAGATGTTGTACATGTAGATTTAGATTATATGTGTTGTGGAAATAGAAATGGAAGCATGTAGTACATACAGCAATCCATGAAGACTAAAGACATGTTTAAAGCATTAGCATGCTGTTTGCAACACTGAAACCATGTATTAATGGAAGATTACCATTGTTCTTCCAAATAAGACTTTGGTGCACCTCTGAGGGACTGTTTTGTGTAGTTGTAAAACTCCAGACATAAGGATAACCTTTTGTTCTATAATTTGAATGGACTTTTGAATAATGAATATAATTTCCATACAGTCTGTTAAGTGTTTTCTTAATATGAATGATGATGGAAACATTAGATTATGTAAAGAATTACTTAGGTTTCTTTGTTGCAATACAATAGTGGAGAAGACCCTATTTAAGACTATAAGGAATGATAATTTTAAGATGATTTCTAGAGCAAGATCCTGTGTAGGGTTTTTTAACAAACTATGTACATATTAATTATATTGTTAGAAAATGAAACAAAAAAAAAACGCTAATTGATCGTTGTATGTTGTGTACCCAACAGGCCAAAGGAAGGTGATGTACCATTAATCCCTCTAATTAAGGCAAAACAAATACTCTTTAAATAAATCTGAGAATTAACTCTAGTTCCATTAGATTTGGTCTTGAAACCATTTGCATACTTGTTACTAGTACTGGTAAATCTGGATTTACCAGGAAATAGAGAATTAATATAAACAGGGAACCACAAAAGGAAATATATGCAAGAAGCATTCACATCATGTGTCCCACACTATTCCACACACAAGTATCTTCTAATGTAAGCATCAATCTACCATAGAATTAGGCATTTTAATTTTCTTAAGAAAGTGAAATAGGAATGTTGAAAATATTTATTCTAAACAGAAATAAACCCGATTTTTTCACAGAATTTTCTTTAAGTATTTAGTAACTTCAGTGTTCCATATCAAAGTTATAATTCTGTTATATTGCAATTATATATTATAATTTTATAATTATAATTTTGTACAGTATGGAAAAGATTATTTTCCACTGGCTTGGACATTTTCATACATATAGAACAAAATGAAAGCAAAAATGGAAGGATTTTTTTTAAAAATGCTTTTCATAATTATGTCACGAGTGAGAGATTATGAATGACTAATAGGGAATAATTTTCTAAGATATTATGGTCTTTTTTATTTAAAAAAGTTTAAAATACATAACTGTTATTTTAAATAAAAAAATGCTTGCAGAATTTTTGACCCCTCACACAGTTCTTTGTGCATTGAACTTTACAGTATTTGTCACTCTTTTCACTCATAATTTCATCTACTTTTAGAACCTAATCTCAATTTAATACCTACTACTCCCAGTGGATTTGCCTCTATCCTTTGTAGCAGCAGAGTGGTAAATTTGAAAACTGTTGAACTCTCCTCATTAAGGTTTGTCTGCCCAGCTGCTGGAACAAGGGTTACTGATATTTACTCACTGAGAATGACAGTGGAGAAAATCTAGGTTTGCAGTTCTGGAGAATTTAATCCTTTTCCAAACTGCTGCACAGATTTCAAAAGGGCCTGTTTTATTTTGTTGTGGTTTTCTTTGTAATTTCTTTGACAATAATGAATTGCTTTATTAAGTATGGAGAGAGAGTGGAAGAAAGGGCGTGGAAGGGAAACAGTTCAAGCTTTGTTTGTTAAGACAGAGTTATATGAGCACATTTTAGCTGTGGTTTTAAATTATATTTAGCTATTAGGAGAAAATGTGAGGCCAGTGTCTAATACAATTGTCAAACTCAGTGTTTTGTTGTGTCTTGAATGACATGGAAAGTCAAGCAGCAAGTATTCCCCATAAATGCATGGCTCATTGTCATCAGATATTCTAAATTATTAAATTTTCTCAGTCCTAAAAATGATTCTAAAATGTCACTACTTTTGTTATGATAGTTTTACTTCTATTTCAATTAGTCAAATGCAATTATTATAGGAGCATGTTAAAAAATCCTTTTTTGAAAAGTCTGTCCTCATTTATAAAGCAAAACAGACAAGAATTTAAGAACTACAACAGAAAACTAAAAATATAAAATCTATACTAAATTATTTATCAAAGTAAATGAAACTTCCTATTGGCTTCTGTTATCCTCAAGCCTACAAAGCCTAAGTTAAAAAATACTTATTGAATTTTTATTTCCAATGACTTCAGTGTGAGGTCCCAAATACTGTATTCAATGTGGAATCTGAGTTAGAGCTTTATAACTATCACGTGTCTTCAATAGTTAAACAGCTTAACAAATAGTAAAGATATCCTGAGGGAAGAAGAATTATTCTGTCTCTTGCTACCATTAATTCCTTTTCAGCAACAACTCCTGTTTATTACATTGCTCCAAAGTGTATTATATTTCATCACTAACCTCTGAAAATACAAGGTAACATCATACCAAGTAGGAGCTATTGCATTTTGTGGTAATATTTTTCTGCTCAACATAATATTTTTTTCAAATTGCTACCTGTGCTACATGTATTTTAAATCTAGAGATTCTCATATAGAAAACAATGCAACCTCTTCTGTTGAGTGGGCAGAATTTTAAACTGATTGTCACGGTTTAGGGTCAGGATGGCCCCTTAAAAGTATAACAGACACTCTCTGTTAACCCCCCTCCCTCCCCAAAGGGGAAGAGAAAAGGAATAAGGGAGAGAGACTTAGTGATTAGAAAAGGAAACTAGAACAGCTTTAATGATAATAATAATAATATGGAATATGTACAAATATATACAAAACCAGTATTGAACTCAACCTCCCGATAGTAATTACATCACCATCACCACTGATGTTGTAAAGCAGGCATTGGGGGGTCCTAGACTGGGCCCCGCAGCAGATGGGAGCTGTGTTCAGGAGATGGATTCTGCTACCGGATTCAGGAACACGGGATAGAAGGCAGAACGGAGAGAGTCCTCCTTGGATGCTCCGAGGAAGGGACCGAAAGAGGACCTGAGCCAAGCCAAGCAAAGCTGGCAAGGTAGTCCAAGAGGGGAGAAGAGCCTGGGAGCCCCCAGAAAGAGGGCATGCAAGCATGTAAGCAAGCTAGCAAGCAAACAAAAAGCCCAGAAAACCTATAGACGCTCCAGATCCCTCTGCTTTATACTGAATATGACGTATATTGGATGGAATACCTCATTGGTCAGTTTGGGGTCACTTGACCTCTCCACTCCTTCCTGAAGGTGTGGCCTTTCATTTTCCTGCACCCCCCAATGTGGTACACAAGATCCCGCAGTGGCCTTTGGTCTGCATACCAATCCTTGGTAGTAACTATAAACATGGGGTGTTATCACTGCTAGCAGCAGACACTGTCTGGGAAAACATGCTGCTAACTTCAGAAAGTTCTGTTAGTAAGAAGTACTTAACTGAAAAGTAAAATCACTGCACAGAATTAGTTCTGTTTTCACTCGAATCAGGACACTGATGATTTCAAACAAGTAAACAAGTAAATATTTAATGTATTAAATGTTGGGTAGAAATTTCTTATGTGTCACTAAGTCAATTAAATTTGATGCCAAGTGATTTCCAAAGGATGATAAATATATTTGGTACTTCCTCAGTAAGAATGTGTGTGATTTTTTTGTGTGGTTTTATTTTGGTTTTTTTTGGTGGTGGTTTGTGGCTTTGGGGTTTTTTGTGGGTTTTAAAAATTTTTTTTAGAATTTTTTTTTTTTTTAATTAAAAAAAGGTGTCTGAGTAAAAAGGGCCCTTAAAAAAAAAGTCTTAAGTATTGCTCTTTAGCAATGCAGGAGTTCTGTGAGAAATGCTAAGCTATTGGTATATTTTGCCTCTTCAGATCAGGATCAGTGTAAGAGGTAACTGATTTTAACATACCTTCCTTGAGGCATGCATTCAAAACATTGGATAATATTTAAATGGTATCATGCAGATGACGTTTCTTATTCTTTTAAAATTTTGCCTGATTTTTATCTTCCTTGCTGATAAACAGAAAAAGAAAGATGTTATCAAGGTACTGCAAGATCATATGTTGTATATGCTTTCCATGAAGCTCTGATGAAGTATTCATCATTTTATGTACCCCTGCTACTATGTCTCCTAGGCTGTAAAATGTTTACACTGACTTGGGTAATTTAAAAACTAGATATAAAGTGTCAAAATGAAACAACATTTAAGTGTAAATAAACTGTTCTTTCCTAAGGCCAGATAGCTATAATGGAATACTAATAAAACATGATTACACTGTGATGCTAAATAAATGAGTTCCAGTTCTGTAAATTTAGAATTTGACCTCTTGCTAGGTCCAAGTGCCAAAGGTTCATGTTTTGGACAGATCAAGTAAGAAATTCAAAGCCATGTTATATTTGTGTATGGGTAGTTTAAACAAATATTTCATGAGGCCTTTGGCTGTCAGGAAATAATGAAGAAACGAGATTTTGTTTACGAACCTTGAGTTCTGCTGACCTGGGAGTTTTTGCTTGGTTTGGTGATCTAGGTTGCTAGAAATAGCACTGTGAAATATGGGATTGCAGAGGATGAAGTCTGGAAGCAAACACCTTAGTTATAGTGTCACTTTTTAATACAAAAGGATTAGTAGAGATTGACTTACATAATATTTGTCATTGTCTCAAAATGCCTGATAATGAAGCCTTATGTGTCTTTCAGTGACCTTATTTCAATGCTATGGATTATTACACAGAATTTTGTGGAAAAACTGAACACTGAGCAGTTATACATACCTGGTTATGGTTAGCAAAGTCTCTCAGTAACTGACTGACTTAGTTGTTTCTCAGGAATCAGTTACCTGTGGTGAGTTACAGTAAGGTTGCAACTATTTTGATATATCACTAATTCTTTATCTGGATATTGTAAAGAACCTATCAGGGCAAATTTGAAATAATAATTTATAATCACAGTTTCCTTTATTAACAATTTCAAAGGAAGCACTCTTTCTCCATAACAGGACAGAGAGATGAAGAAAATACTATCAGAACACGACTATGTAATGACTGCATTAGAGACAATCAGTAGCTAATCCACAAGCAAGAACATTAAGTATCTCTACTTCAAGGCAGAAGTAATCTTCCGGAACTACAATGAATATAAATAGGCTCATCAAATATTATTTAATAAGAAAGTCTCAATAACTACTGCATTGCTTGTTTCCTTTGCACCCATGGCATTACCTCCTTATCTGTATTTCATAGTTAAAATTGGTCACCAGTTTCGATTTCCAGACTAACTGACTATAAATGCTGCTAGCCAACAATAAATACTCATTTAAGCATACTTTCTATAAAAATTTTCAATATTGTTATCTTAAATCTCAGTACAAATTACATTTCCTTTAAAATAGAACTGAGATAATTTTTAGAGTTTGACAGCATAGAGAATTCAGTTTTCTCTTACAAAACCCAGAGTGTGTTAGTCTGAATTTAAGACAGGTGAAACGTTCAAAACTGCATCTCAGGTATTTCCTTATGTGCCTAGTTATTTGTTTTAATTTCCATACAGGTGAATGCACCACTTTAAAATCAATTTAATAAAAGGATATTAGTCCATGTTGAAGTAAACGGTTTATTAGTTCACATATTGAAGTAACAAAATATTTGGAAAATCAAAAAACTCTATCAGAAGCACTGTTAGTTTGAAATGTGGGGGAACTTTACTGTAATGTGATAACACTCAGCAGTCATTTGTCAGCTGCACTTAGGAAGTAGGAAAAAAAAAGGAAAGAAAAGGTGATTCTAATCCATTGTCCCATGTAATGAAAAAGGGAGCATTTTGATCACTAAGATAATCTGATGATAATTTAATGAATCTCAGATGAAGACTGAATGAATAAGTAAGATACCTTTTCTGTCCAAGAATCAATATATTTCTTTGAAGGATGTTTTGGGCTGTTTTGTGTTACTTTATGCTCCATATAAGGTTGAATTTACTGGTGATTCTTAAATATCAGTTACATTCAATTTAGAAAAGTATTACTAAGTAATTTTACTAAAAAATTTAGAACATGTTGTTTTCACCTATATACCTCTTGGAATACTATGAAGCAGAAAGGAACAAGGTTTCCCAAAAGAAAGCTGTTGAGGTTTTGCTTTGAAGAGATTTTTAATAGCCCATATGGTCTGTTTGCTTGCTTTGACTTTGTTCTTGCATCTGAATAAATAAAAATAGCAAAAATATTACAGTCACAAGAAGATTGTAAAAGACTTAGGTAGTTCCTGAGTTACCTGGATTTCTTAAACATACCTGACACTCTTTTTATAAAGAGAATCTGAGGACACAGTTTTGCACCTAGATTATTTGAAAGTACTTTGGAAATGCTGTAAATGGGGTTAATTAAGAAATAATTCAAATTTTGCAAAGCTTGTGAGCTTTTATGTAGACATTAGTGTTATGGAAAACTGTATTGAGATGTATTTTGAAATCTTTTCAGTTGAATGCCTTTGGATATCCATTATTAGATTATTATATGGAGAAAAAAAAATTGTTCAGTACACTGTTCATGGTAAAATTGATTCTGGTAAATTGTTATTTCAGGAAGCCTCGGATTTTGAGGGTTTTCTTTTCTTTTCTTTTCTTTTCTTTTCTTTTCTTTTCTTTTCTTTTCTTTTCTTTTCTTTTCTTTTCTTTT
>JANIJG010020867.1:0-11261 GCA_024611175.1 Megaceryle torquata
TGCCTGTGAAAACAGGCTGCTAACTTTAGACAGTGCAGTTAGTTAGAAGAACTGAGATGAAAAGTAAAATCACTGAATGTGATTAGTTCTGTTCTCACTCAAGCCAGGACACAGAAAAGTGAATTCTTATTCCTTTTCTTGCAATAGGTTTGTCTAGGAGCACGTAGTGTCAGAATTTGTCCTTTGACCATGTTACATTCTTTTGAAGGGATAGACCACTGTAGAGGCAAAGTGTTATTTAGGGGCTTCTATAGGCAGAGAATGAATTAACACACACTGTTGAGCAGATAAATGAATTATTTTAGACTATATGATTCTAATTAATGATGGAGTGCCTAATGTGTGAAAATAGTAATTTCAGTTACTTAGGGCACTAAAAATGTGTCTTTACAGATGGTTCTGACAGATTTTCTGTTTAAGACAATAAATTAAGAATTTAGGCAATAATATGCATTACATCTCCATTTGTTGTTTCAAACACAGTTTGGTTTTTTTTTTCTTCTCCCTCCCTTTCATCACTTCTAGAAGCAGCAGAGAAACAGATGTGGTTACTTTGTTAGCAATATAATTTCTAGTGAATAAACTGGACCGAGTCACACATTGTATTATAGCCATCCTTACAACAAGTCCTGTGCCCAAGTTCATAAACCTGTAAGCGGGGTAGCAATTAAATGGTTCTCTCAGATAAAAGGTGGTTTAAAGTCATGCTATGAGAAGCATCACCAAGACTAGTTAACATACATTTTTTAGTTAGCTTGTTAACCCACCTGTGCTCTACTAGAACCTTTGAATGGGTCTAATAGCCTGTAATCTATTCTTATTAGAAGCAGTAACAGGAATAGCAAGTGTATTCTAAATAGAAGGAAAAAAGACTTTGAATGTATTTGGTCAAAAAGTTGCTGAGCTGTCAACAGGAGAATAACTGATTCCAAAACATAAAGAATCTCCTGGCCACTCTGAAGTTAGGGCAACACTTTTAAACTAATCATTTATGCTCAGGTTTCTAATTAGTATTTTGGCATATTGCTGCCAATCTAAGATACGGTAATTCTAAATTTGTCATTCCTCTAATGAATGAATCTACTAGAATTTCCTTCATCAAGCTTTTTAACTAAGACGCTACTTCATAAAGTATTCTGGAAGTTAATTACAGCTGAACAAAGTGTTCCTCAGGTAAAGAGTCTGTAACTAGTTCAAATTATCCTATGCATGTTTTTTATTTTAGGATTCCTTGTTTTGGTTCCTCAATAGGTAAAGACATACTGAATAATTACCAATGCTATCTGCATGATGTGCTATAATTTTCTTCTAGAGACTGTGTGTTTATTTATACTGTTGTGTCTGATCTTCTAAGGAACTTCTATCAAGGCATAGCAATCAGTCTTAATGTTGACAGAAAAGTGTTCTTCTCTGCAATATTTAGGAGATAAAGAAGCTAAATTAACCCAACAATGCACTGCCTTTATAGTCTGATTAAAGCCTAAAGAATCTGAACACATCAATGTATATATGAGAAATTAACTCAGTCATCCCAAATGAAATATATCTTTATATATTACATTACACCATAAAGTATAAGGTATGTCTACTCGTGGAAAGCTCAAATAATTAAGTCCAAAACCTTTAGTTCTCATCTAATATTATTTTGTAGAAAAGTGAAATTAATTAAATGAACTCTAACACACTTAATTAATTGCTTTTTCCTACAAACTGTTTGATATTGTACATTAATTTTTACAGATAGCTAACTGATATCTTCTCCAACTCTAATGACTATGATTTTATTGACTTGCAGAGAATAGGAGGCAAACCATTTTCTATTTCAGAAAGATGTATTCTTTCATGAAATTGCTTTTTATTTATTTATAAAAAACACAAGTCAAAATTCCAAAGCTGTTTCCAGACACATGTGTATAAAACATAAAGGAATACTAAAAGTCAGCCTTAGTGGCTCTTTCTTAAAGAGTAAGAAGAAAAGGGACTAAGTTACAAACATCCAAGCTTTAGCGGCGTTTAATTTGTATTGCTTTCCTCTAGCTTCTGCTTTTTATCTGCACTGACTGTCAAAAGAGAATAAGAAGGATTAGGAAATATTTGTCTTACTTCTACTAGGAGGTAAGATTTTATTCTATATGAGGATTATTATAATCAACAAAGTAATAGAAATGTTGCATCATCTTTGACTAAACTGAATGACATGCCAACAGAAGAAAAATAAAAAAGAAATCTATGCCTTAAGATGAAATTCATTTGTATGGACTGAATGCCATTTATCTATGAAACACTTTATTCTATATATTAAGATTTTACTTTGTGTTTTACAGCAAAACCTCCTGATATGTTCAACTCCTGATCTCAAAATTTACTTCAATTAAATTGCATGATATATAACATGTGATTGGATTGATCAGAACAGTGAACCACAAATAATCTTAATGATAAAGAGATTCTACAATAATAGGTGGCCTCAGTAAATGTGGTGTATCCTAGGTTGGGATGAGTTTATAGATTATACATCTTTAAATATACAAATTAACAGAAAGCCAAAAACATTTTTATATACTTTTTTCTTTCTAAATATTCAAAATAGAACCACTTATAAAATTAAATTTACCAAGTGGTCTTACATATAAATAGAAGAAGCTATGCTACAAAGGAATAGTTCATTTGTAATACTTGAAAAATCAGCTCATAATTATTATCATGAATGTGAATAAAAAGTGAAGAGCTGGTTCATTTCAAGGTGGAATAAAGGATATTAGTCAAGATCACATCATCATGGATCTAAGCATTGTACAAGCACACAAAAGCAATGTAACAGGTCTGAAAGGATTTGAAGAAAGGACAGCACTCCCAGGTTTGTATCAGATGATGTCATAGTGGAAGCTTAGGGGCAAACAAATATGTTATTCAAATATAATAATATGCATGACATCAAGACAGGGAATAGCCAGTAACATTACCAAGAGTGTGCATTCAATGTGCTGGTATTTAATTTCAGCTTAACTTTAACACAGAATTTATGATATATCTGTTTTGAATTAATAAAATATGTTAGGGAGAGTATTACAATCTCTTTATAGCTATATTTACAATGTCATGCAGATGTACATTACCAACTATAGCTCTACATCAATATTTAGACTGAGAAGAAAATGACAGTTTTAAAAACAAGTATGGACTAATTTGAACATGGATTACTTTTTGTCTAACAACTTTCTAAAACTATTTCCATTTTTACACTATTAAATTACTAGACAATTAAAACAAATAGAAACACTTGAATTTTTTAAATTTTCATTATAGGTAAAAATTTGTCCTTATTTTCCTCTTTATGAAAACATACCGGTGTATTTGTACTTGTCCATTTAAATTGCTAGATTTTGACTATGGAAGCAAATTGGTTGTGCTAATGACTCAATTCCCAATCCAGTGGGGTACCAGATACAGCTTCTCATCTCTGTCTCATACATTTGTGATCAAAATAGATAAAAGGCACACATCATGATTTTCTACAAGGCTCCTGACTTCAGTAAGTCTGTCCCTGTGACATAAATGTATTGTTAATTTCATATATGATGGCACAGAATTATACAGTAGTCATAAGGTCTCAAATGTAATTACTTCTATACAAGTCCCAGTGGAGAAATAATAGAAGAAATAATATTGAAACTTTTAATAAAACACCTTTTAAAATGTCACTGTCATTTCAGGCCCATGCATCAGTTTAAATTTATTTCTAATGCCTAACTATTTCTGCTTACCCAGATTTAATCCTTGAAACATTTACTGATGCAAGGCAGACACAGGGAGACACTGGATTAATCAATCAACCTTAGGCATGCCAGGCCAAATCACCAATTTTGATGTTTCTTTGAGCCTCTAAGGTAAAAAGTAATAAGAGTGTGTTTTGCAAGAAATAAAAAAATTATTTCCTGGAAAACTAAAAGCATATTCTATAGACTGTTTACAGCCCCAGCCTGTAACACTTAAGTGAATATAGCAACCCATGCAAAAAGACTACCAGACAGGAAAATTGAACACGATGATGATAATTGTATAGGAAATAAGAGAATTTTTCTTCCCTGGTCTTAAGACAGAGTGGACCAACATAAATTGCATCACATCAAATACAGCTAATTTCTTTTACCCCTTATAAAGTGATGGTGTCATGCAATTTTTGTGATGGAAATGGTCCCTGTCTCATGCTAAGCTCTTAAACTATGCTCAAGCCAAAGCTACAACAGGAATCCTGGTGAGTAACTAATGATCTATTCAGTCATGTGGAAGTGCCCAGCCTTGTCCCTCACTCTTGACTCTACCACTAAGTGTGGCCATCCAGGCACAAGGCAATTTGTCTCACCCATACACCTCCATCTGTAGCTCAAAGAAAACAAAAACTTTTGCTTTCTCAGATCATCAGAGCATCTTTGAGAAGTCTGGATTAACCAAAAAGATACCAGACCAGGCTATAGTAATTTGAAGCACTACAAAATTATTCTGGAAGCCTGAAAGGTATAGAAATAGTCACAATGAGAATTTAATTTACTGGTGTGCATTGTTTTCTAACCTATTCATTAATCTTTTGTCACTACTTTGGAGCTAGTTACACTTTCTGTACTTTGCCTTCTCCTTCCAGAAGTGCTCCCCAGCAGTCGGATGAATTTCTAGTTGTTGATTGTCTTGAAATTAAATGTTTCTAATTTTTCTGTCCAGACACAATGGTGCCTGCATGATAGCAACTTGTCACTTTGTTTCTGGATTACAGGCAGCTAAACCTCTGTTTTCAAGAGCAAAACCAAGGGAACTATATGAAAGGTCTTTGAAAAACAACATGAGGTTTTTTATCAGGTATAATAAAGTTCTACTAAAAACATTGTTAAAAACCAGTCACCCAGTCGAAAGGCTCCAGACACATTTAGTTTCCCATAAATCTATGTTTCAGTCCAAGCTAAATTGAATAATTTTTTTTCCCAAGTTTCAAGAACAATTCCTGAACATAGCAGGCTCTTTCTAGAAGTTTATGGTTTTCTCACTCTTCTTCATTCCCTGAGACCATGAATTTTCATTTTAAACTGTGTAGGGATTATTTCGCCTCCATGGGCAGGCTTAATCAGGATAAATATAGACATCTACATCTGAAATAGTTGTCTATACTTTCAGTAATGTCAATGGCAAGAAATAAAGTCTTTGCTCATGATTCATCTGTTAACAAAAATAAATGTCTAAAATAAATCAGATGCATCATGTTCTAAGACAGCCTAGTTCTCTCCATTACCTATAAAAGGACTTCAGTCAATTAGTTCAGATGAAGAGCGCTACGTCTGCTCTAATGAATTTCACTCCAAGCATTTTCTGGGTTGATGCTCTGTCAGAAAATCCAGTTCTTCACATTGGAGGAAGTATGGGAGTAGGAAAAGAATACCATGAATGCATCTGTCTGAGGGTCAGCTATTAGTTATGCCTGATGATGGCTCTTCAACGTTGCTGTACCAAAAGATGCATATGCAGTACTTTTATAAAAGTGGTCCTACAATTATAACAGAAAGCTCCAGTACCATTAAAGGAAAATCAAAGAGCATTCTCTAAGTCTTCACAGATTTTCCCATCTTTATTCTGTGTTGGGCCGTGACACTACAATCCAGAAGCTGCTGGGAGTTCTAAAATTCCCTGGTCATATTTGTGAGGAGGAGATAAAAATTAAGCATCTGTAGCAACTGAAATTGAGAGACTCTACAAACTATGTTTACAAGGCTCTCGGAGCCAAAATCACAGGCCATAACCAAAAGCAAAGGTGGCCCTTGACAGCTTCCTAACATTTTTTACTAGTTTTCACAGCTGCAGTGTTTATAATGTAATAATGAAATCCCAACTATAATTGTCAAAGAAAGTCTGCTGTGGTTGGGTTTCAGCCCCATTTTCCAGACATGTGAATAGACTTTCATTACTGCATTTGTTTTATTCTTCTATAGTTGAAAATTAGAGTGTTGGATAATTAGCCCTTATTTGCCTCAAAATGTGCCATTGTAGTTTAGTATCAGCCTGTCAAAGAAGCAATCACTACTCAAAAATTAAGGGCTGTAATGATTTCTAAGGTTTGTCCTTTTTTGGGCATAGTTTGAAGAAGTCCTGAGCAGTTTCACTTCCTGGAGGAACCAGGCCTTTGTGTGAATATATGATATACAGAGGAAAGGAACTAGCTTTGTACTAAAATTCCTGCTGATTTTCCAGAAAGGTTTGCATGTCCTAAGGGAAACTTTTCTAATGCATTTGGCAATGGGCAGGACAGCAACTACTGTAATAGTTTAATAAGTATTTGAGAAGTAAAATCAGCTCTTTAAAATATGTATGCATACAGTCATCAAGGTTTAGGATCAGGGCTGCCCACTAGACCTATAACAGATGCTCTCCGTTAACACCTCTCCCTCCCCAAAGGGGAAGAGAAAGGCAATAAAGGAAAGAGACTTATGGATTAGAATATAAAGATAGAACAACTTTAATGAAAATAATACTAATAAAATGGACTAAATACAAATATATACAAAACAATTATCTAACCCAGCCCCCTGACAACAAATATGTCAATGTCATCACTGATGCTGTGCAGTAGGCACCAGGTAAAGCCCAGACTGGACTCGACAGCAGTTGAGAAACAGATCAGGAACTGGATTCTGGAACTGGATTTGGGAACTGAGGGAGTGGTATTGAAGTCAGAATGGACAGAACCCTTCTTGGATGCTGGCCATTGAAGAAGAGAGCTTGAATTACAGATTTACTATGTTTGGAAAAGACCTTTAAGATGAAGTCCAACCTATCTCTACCAGTGCCACTACTACACCATATCTTTAAGCAGTACATCTAGATGGCTTTTAAATATATCTAGGGATGGTGATTCAGCCACCTCCCTGTTCATCCTGTTCCAGTCTTGATAACCCTTTCTCTACAGAAGTTTTTCCTAATGTCCAACCTAAACCTCCCCTGGTGCAACTTGATGCCATTTCGTCTTGACACTCGTGATTGTTCAGCTTTATATTAAATATGACATATATGGGATGGAATACCTCGCTGGTCAATTTAGGGTCACCTGTCAGAAGTTCTGATGCTTTCTTTAGTTAGGTTAGAGCTTTTCCAAACAAATAACCTTTCTTTCTCTGTCCTAATGGTTGTGGCTCATAGCTTAACCCTGTTTCCCCATGTATAATGTTAAAAGATCCAAGCAGTTCCTGTTTCTATCAGCTTAATCATCTGTTTCTAGTTTTAATGTCAAAACTAGCACTTTTCCTCAGCATATCTTTCTGTGCTTCTCTCAAAAATCTCAGTGGTCCTTTAACCAATTGAAAATCTATTTCCTTCCAGTAGTGATTCAATTTTCCAAGTCTGATTCTAATATATTTCTGACCATGTTCTCATTATGTTTTGGGTTTATTTTGGTTTGTTTTTTGGTTTTTTGGGTTTTTTTTTAATCCTGCTGATAGCCATCTGCCACAGCTAGAATTATGAATTCTAGTACATCTTTAAATTTTGAAGAGGGATAGAAAATAACCCTCTTACTCAGGAAATCAAGATTTCAGTGATGTGGTTCAAGCATCACAGTTCCTAAAATTCATACTGAGATAAATTAGAAAACATATAGATCTATTATAATGTCATATTTGTTCCTGTAAACTGACAAAACATGATAATATGAAGAAGTCACTCAATGCAAGTTTTAAGGCTTATTCTTTACAGAAGTCTACAAATAGCTTCTTTTTATGTTTATTATACCATTCTGTCCTGGCTTTGGTTGGGATAGAGTTAGTTTTCTTCCTAATAAACAATACTGTGCTGTGTTTTGTATTTATGATGAGAATAATGTTGATAACGCACTGATGTTTTTGTTGTTGCTAAGCTGTTAGTCAAGGCCTATTCAATGTCCCATGTACTGCCATCCAGTAGGTGCACAAGAACCTGGAGGGAACATGGCCATAACATCTGACCTGAACTAGCCAAAGCAATATTCCATACTATAGAACATCGTGCTCAGTATATAAACTGTGGGCAGTTGGCTGGGAGCAGGACAATCACTGCCTGGCAAATGGCTGGGCATTCATCAGTGGGTGGTGAACAATTGCATTTTGTGTCATTTACTTTTTCTTGGGTTTTTTCTCTTTTTGTTATCTTCCTTTCCATTACTTAAAAAAAAAAAAAAATCATTTATTAAATTGTTCTTGCCTCAAACCATGTGTCATAGTTTTTTTGCTAATTCTTCTCTTCATCCCATCAGGGAGCAGGGGGACGAGTGAGCGAGTGACTACATAGTACTTAGTTTCTGGTGGGGGTCAAACCACAACATATTTCTGAGGTAATTTTTTTAAGCATTTTTCTCATTTCCTAGCAATAAGGACTGCTGGTGCTACTATTTCAGGTATGAATGGATGATGTAAAATGGTTACCTCCAGACCATGGGCTGTCAGTAAACAAAACTAGTTCATTGTATCATCATTTGTCATTTCTTTCTCTTATAAACTTTCCCTTGTCTAGCTTATATCCTTCTGAATAATGTTGTTTTTTGTTAATCTCATTCCTTAACACTCAACATGGATCATAGTAAGAATTAATTTCCAGTCAATATACACCCCTTTCAGTATCCTAATAAGCTAAGAAATCATACATGTCAGTCCACTTTGATACCAGGGATATCATTAAGATATACGATCAGACATTGAAAGATTATGTATCTAAATAAGGTTCAACCGTGTTAAGAAGGAATTGTCCAAGCCTCAGAATAACATGTTTTGTTGATGTATGTTAAATTCACCATAAAATAGTTTTTGTGGGAAGAGTAAAGATTTAGAGAAATTTAATGAATACAATTAGAGTATATCCAGATGGAGTATATTTGGTTGAATGTTTGATGGTAACTACGATATAGAATAATAGAATGGTAGGGAATAAAAGGGAACTGTAGAGATCATTGAGTCCAACCCCCCTGCCAGAGCAGGATCACCTAGGCCAGGACACACAGGAATATATCTAAGTAGGTTTTCAAAGCCTTTAGAGAAGGAGACTCCGGAACCTCTCTGGGCAGCCTGTTCCAGTGCTTTGTCACTCTCACAGTAAAGAATTTTTTTTCTTTTGTTGAAGTGAAACTTTCATGTTCCTGTTTGTGACCATTGCCTCTCGTCTTATCACAGGGCACAACTGAAAAGAGACTGGTCTACTTGACACCCACCATTCAGATATTTGTAAACATTTATAATATCCTGTTTCAACCTTCTCTTCTCCAGGCTAAACAGCCCCAGGTTCTCAGTCTTTCCTCAAAAGAGAGGTGTTCCAATACCTTAATCAACCTCTTAGCTCTCTGTTGGACTCTCTAGTATTTCCCTGTCCCTTTTAAACTGTGGAGACCAGAACTGGACACAATACTCCAGAGGTGGTTTCCCTAGGGCAGAGTAGACGAGAACCTCCCTTCACCTGCTGGACACACACTTTTTATTATGCACCCGTGGATACCATTGGCCTTCCTGGCTACAAAGGCACATTGCTGTCCCATGGATAACTTATTGTCCAACAGGACTTCAATATCATTCTCCATGGAGCTGCTTTTCAGCAGGCCAGTCCCTAACCTGTACTGGTGAATGGGGTTATATTCCTCCCCAGGTGTAGTACTCTACACTTACTCTTGTTGAACATCATTATTAGGTGTGCCTTTGCCTAGCTCTCCAGT
Source organism: Megaceryle torquata (assembly GCA_024611175.1). Taxonomy (NCBI): domain Eukaryota; kingdom Metazoa; phylum Chordata; class Aves; order Coraciiformes; family Cerylidae; genus Megaceryle; species Megaceryle torquata. Next base: position 9,707 of record JANIJG010020867.1, read on the forward strand.
CTGTCCAGATCTCACTGGACGGCACCACAGTATATGTCAGCCACTCCTTCCTGTTTCCTATCAACAGCAGACTTGCTGAGGGTACACTCTATGCCTTCATCCAGGTCACTTACTGAGATGTTCAAAATACTAGACCCAGCACTGACCCCTGGGGAACACCACTACCTACTGGTCTTACTATAAAGTAAAACATAAAGTGTGGTAGAAGTACATTCAGAGAGGAAAACATATAAAAAGCTAATAACTATTTGGCTAAATAACTTAGCCAACATGTAAACAATTTAGCTTGAAACCAAACAGGAAATACTGTGGTAATTGATATATTGCCTCATAATATTTGGTGGTTTAGGTACTCCACTTCAGGAAAGCATTCATTAGAGTTTATGTGCCATAAAAAAAGGTAATGTTTTACTGATTAAAAAATAACAAGCATTATGATGACCAACAAGCAAAACAACCATAAACTTCTTAGTGGCTTATGGGACTTTTCTCAAATCACGGGACTAAACAAAGACGTGCTATTCTACTTCTTATATCTTTCCTGGAGAGAAGAACTAGCTTAGACTTGCAATAAGAAATTATTCCACTTACCCAAGAACTTAAATATAGTTCTCTGTGACATTCACTAGCAGGAAGCCTAACAGAAAACAGCTCTATCTCCTCAGTTTTCTAAAACTGCTCCATACTACAGGTATCCAAAGGGTTTCCTGATGCACATAACCATTTTAAATGTGTTGACTTTGGTGCACTAAAACTATTTTGTATTCTTCTGTATTCATTTGAAACACTAAAAAGATCATAAGATTGAAATGAAAGTTATAAAACTGAAGATAAAACTACTAAAATGTGATTCCTTTTTAAATATAATGGCATTTTTTCCTCTTCAGACTATATCTTACTTCTCAGTAATGATGACTGAAATTGAACTTTTGTATCCCCTTCAGTATCAAATCCTTCCAAGTCAGTTCTTCCTAAATTCACTACTAAAACCTGAATAATATGCTGCCATTGAGTGAAAAGCTAATTAACATTCCCTTCTCTAGTGTTTTCTTTGTACTGTTTTACTTTCCTTACCAGCATCATCTCTTCAACTTTAAGAAGCTTATTGCTATTTGCAGTATTTTTGAGGCTGTTAAAACATCTTTTAACTTGTAGATGTAACTAATGTTCATCTGTCTTAATTCACTGCTTGCTCTTGACAGAAACCATTCGTGACATTCATAATGCTGTTGTCAGAGGCACTATTCTGAGAGTTTTTTTCTGCCTCCACCTTTTGTCAGTTTTAGGTTTCTGTTCTTAAAGCCATAACTGCTAACCTCAACTGTAATCTTGAGTAGTATTTGCACCATTACTGATAAATTACCTATACAGTGTGGTGTCATGATTTAGGGTCAGGGCAGCCCCTTAGACCTATAACAGATGCTCTCTGTTAACCTCCCTCCCCAAAGGGGAAGAGAAAGCGAATAAGGGAGAGAGACTTAGCAATTAGAAAAGGAAACTAGAGCAGCTTTAATGAAAATAATAATAATAAAAATGGCATATATACAAATATATA